>JAPDSC010044860.1:27342-49617 GCA_026290005.1 Latrodectus geometricus
TTTATAGTTAAATATTGAGATGGATGTTTTTAATAAACAGAAAAACACATTAAATTTCAAATTTCTTTTCTATAATTTTAATGATATTCTTAATTCATATTACATCATGAATAGAAATTTTAGTTTTACGTAATAATATTTTTATTCTTAGAACGTTGAATAAAAATTAAATAAACATTATTCAAATTAAATTTTTAAACTTTAATAAAATTAAGTATTATATATACATAAAAATTAGAAAAATTTCAATGATTAATGAGACTAAATATTACTTTTCCATAAATCTTATTTAAATAAGTATTTAAAATTAAAACTTTTCTTCTTTTCTATTAACAGAAATCAATAAATTTGGCACGTAATATGGTGTTTCTGTATTGTTGTTTATCGGGGAGATTGCTTGGAGAGTTTTTTTTTTGGTTTTTTTGGTTTTTTGGTTTTTTTTTTTTTTTTTTTTTTTTTTTTTTTTTTTTTTTTTTTTTTTTGGTTTTTTTTTATCATGAGAATACTGCCCAATATCTATTAACCCAATTCTTTTTAGAAGACCAATCTATAAGGTAGATAATACAGTACCTTAAAACTGTCTTTGGCTATTATACATATCTCGTGTGATCAAAGAATAATAATTATTATAAGACGCTTAAAAAATTATAAAATTCTATTCTAAAACAAAAATTTAATTAAATAAAAAATCATTAATTTATTTCAGGGTATGAAAATATTTTTTTAAAGCATTTTATTTAACCTACTATGTCACAAAGTTTTGGTTGAAATTATTCATCTTGTAGTTCTTCAGTGTTTACCTTTCCATTTGATATCAGGTTGCCTCTTGATATCAGGTTGAGGGCTATCCTTGAGCAGCTGTCGCCGCTCTGTTGCTATTAACTACTCTTGGGGACTAAATCACCACGTCTGCGTGGAGACCCGTGTCCCTGGAAAGGAGAATCCTGGTAATTGAGGCCCCCAGAGACCTACACCTTACTTTGGCCTCTGCTTCAGGTAAACGAGAGATGTGTTGTGGTCCTCAGCATACCAATCGGCTTTATGGATCAAGCGATCGGTACATCTTCTGGGTGACTCGTTAAGGGTGGAGACCACTTCAGGGATGTACTGTGAGCGTATAGGGACTGGCTAGCACTGGTGCAGTTGATTGGCATCCCCTTGTAGGACTCCGTGGTGGGTGATGCCGTCGGTCCCTGAATTTAGTTTAATCCTATATGGATAAAAACATTTCTCCTCACTTCCGCGGGAGCCACAAATGCTAGTATGTAAAGCGAAGTTTTTTATTATAAAAAAAATTGGAGGTTTCTTTAATCTGTTTCCCCTTTTCTTATTGAAAAGGGTATTACATCTTACCTTGGCGAAGTAAAAAATATTAAAAAGTTACGCTTGGGTAATCTTCTAGTGGAAATTGGATCTGAAAAACTATCTATGCTGCTAAGCCATTGCTTATATAGCGATAACTGTCGAACCACATGGCAATTTAAATTTCCCAAGAGTTGTTATTTCTGCAGAGGACTTATATCACACGCCAACATAGGAAATAATGCAAAACCTAGAAAGGCAAAAAGTCTGTGCTATTAAAGGAATTACTATCATTCGAGACGGCATTCTAAACACAAAACATCTAATTTTGACGTTCGCGACACCAGACTTGCCGCAACATATAAAAGTCGCTTATATGAGGTGTTATATTCGGCCTTATAATCCCAATCCTCTCAGATGTTTCTAGTGCCAACGCTTGGGCCATTCTAAAATCGCTTGCAGGGGTAAACTCACTTGCGCCCATTGTTCTGACGTTGGCCATGACAGTCTTACCTGCGATGCTAAAGAAGTTTGCGTCAATTGCAAAGGCAATCACACTTCTTACTCTCGAACTTGTCCAGTTTGGCAACTGGAAAAAGAAATTACTACTCTGAAAATTAAAATCAATATAACATATCCAGAGGCTCGACTGTTAGTCACTTCTCGAATTCCAGTTGCAGGTGTTAGCTATGCAGCTGCAGCTAAAAAGGTCACTCGATCTTGTAGCACTCAGACAGAAGGAGACTCATGTCCTTCAGTTTGTTTGCCCTCAAAGGTTACGAACATGACCAAGCCTTTTCCCACTCTCTACAAATCGTCAGCAAAATCTAAATCTTTGAAAGCTAGAAAACTAAAACTCTCTAAGGAAGGCTATAGATTATTTCCCTTACTTTGAAAGAAAGCCCTTCATGCTTTGGATGCAGACACTGTTAATCTGCATTCCTCAGATGATGATTTCAGCTTAGAAGATTCATCTGAGATGACAATCAGTACTAGTGATAATGGTTAGTTTATATTCCATTGATGACTTCCTTTGTTTCATAGAATTGTCGTAGATTCCGGCCTCGAGTCGATGCTGTGAAATCCCTCATCTCCTACTACAATCCTGCATGTGTGGCTCTTCAGGAAACATTCCTGTAGCTCACTATTGGGCCTAAACTACGAGGATTTCAATGCTACAGAAATGATTATGAGGGTAGTGCCACTGCAAGCGGTGGTGTTTGTATATTCACTTCTGACAGATACCCTAGCACAGCACATCAACTGCGCACTGCACTGCAGGCTGTGGCAGTCAAAATTTATACCACCTGTCTAATCTCTGTATGTAGCCTTTATTTACCACCAAATGACATCATTGAAGCCGAGGAACTAAATGACTTAGTTGATCAACTCCCAGCTGCATTTTTATTGCTCGGTGATTTTAACGGTCATAGTCCTCTGTGGGGTAGTGATGATACGAATTCTCGCGGTCGTCAGATAGAGCAGTTCATTTCTGAAAACTCTCTCTGTCTGCAAAATACTGACGAGAAGACTTATTTCCACGAACCTACAAAGGCATTTCACTCTCTTGACTTAGCTATTTGTTCTCCGCTACTTCTGCCATTGTTGAATTTTGCCGTAGGAAACGACCTTTTCAATAGCGATCATTTCCCTCTTATCGTGAAACAGACTGGAGGTAATAATGTGTCCCATAGGCCACCTAATTACGTGCACAGTCGAGCCGATTGGGTTCTTTTCACGCAATTGGCTATGATTACGGAAACAAGAGTTAAGAGCGATGTGATTGATGATGCCGTTAAATATATCGCTGACACAGTAATCAAAGCTGCGGATGGTGCTATTCCTAAAAGTTCCTCTATCCCACCTAAGCTTATGAAACCATGGTGGAATGAAGAGTGCCGACAATCTTATAAAAAACAAAGGAAGCAATGGAATATTTTCCGAAGATACCCAACTACTGAGAACCTTATTGCTTTTAAAAAAGCTAAAGATGAAGCTCGTAGAGTAAGACGCCAGAGTCAAAGAGAATCTTGGATTCGTTATGTCTTCCATCAAAAAGTCTTCAACTACCTCATCGACATCCAGCAAAAAATGGTGGAGAAAAGTAAAAGCAGCCAATGGCATTTATCAAGATTATTCCATTCCTGTTTTAAAAACTGGAGCTGCTGTGCATTCCTTAACGGTTGATATTGCTAATGTCATCGGAGAAACCTTTGCTAGTGTGTCCAGCTCTGATTCCAATAGTCCCGCTTTTCAAAGGTCTAAAAGAATAGCTGAGTGGACTTCTCTACGTTTCACTGATTGAAGAAATCTACCGTACAATTGTGCGTTTGGCTTGTTAGAATTGAAGACTTCCTTATATCAGGCAAAGAACACCAGTCCCGGACCTGATGGTATCTATTATTAAATGCTTCGTCATTTACATCCAGATTCATTATTGAATATACTTGTATTATTTAATAGAATCTGGACGGAACATGCTTATCCCACTGAGTGGAGAGAAGCGATAGTAATTCCCATTTTGAAACCTGGCATAGATTCCTCTGACCCTAGGAGTTATCATCCAATAGCTCTTAGGAGTTGCCTATGCAAAACTTTTGATCGTATGGTCAATGCTAGATTCACTTACATCTTAGAGAAGAATAATTGCATCCATCATTACCAAAGTAGTTTTCAAAAAGGTCGATCCACTATTGAGAATATAATAGATCTGGAATCCCACATTCAAAACGCTTTTGTAAGGAGAAACCATCTTGTTGCAATCTTCTTTGATATTGAGAAAGTATATGATCGTACGTGGCGGTATTGCATTCTCCGTACTATGTACAATCTTGGCTTTAAGGGTAATCTTCCCATTTTCATACAAAACATTTTAGCACTCCGCTTTTTCAGAGTGCGCATTGGAAATGCACTTTCCAATACTTTTTTCCAAGCTGCGGCTGTCCCTCAAGGTAGCGTTTTAAGCGTGACCGTTTTTAACCTTTTCATCAGGAACATGCTTCATCAATTACCATCTTCTGTGCTTAGTAATTTATATGTTGACGACTTGCAAATTTTAAATCAAGGATCTACTATGAATATAACTGAAAGACAATTGCTAACAGCTGTACATAATCTCACTGCTTGGTGTGAACAAAATGGCCTAAGCATATCTATAAATAAGAGTTACTGTGTTCATTTCTGCAGGAAAACTAGTTTTCACCATCATCATGTGCTTCACATTAATGGTAGACCTATCCCTGTTGTCAATGAGAAAAAATTTCTTGGCGTGATTTTGATAAGAAATTAACTTTCCTTCCGCATGTATTACATCTGCGTAAGAAGTGCCAACGACTGCTCAATATTCTCAAGGTGCTTACGGAGCAGCTAGATCTTCCGTTTTACGCAGATTGGACGCTATTCATCACTCTGCTTTAAGAATATGCTCTGGTGCATTCGCACTTCACCCGTCCAGAGTCTATATGTAATCTGCCAACATTTACCAATAAACCTGTGGCGGATACGGCTGTCTTTTAGTTATTATTCAAAAATTATGTCCTCAACTCATCATCCCTTACATTCTACGATTCCAAATGCCGCTCTTAAGAGATTATATAATGCAAGACCATCAAGCATTCAACCTTTTCTCGCGCGTGTTAAATTCTACCATTTGCTATTTGACCTATGTGATGTCCGTATTGAGTCTATAATCTTCTTCGTACATTCTCCTTGGTATGACCTAAGTATCACAGTACTCAATGCTTTTGAAGATTATAAAAAGTCGGACACAAGTCCTGCTATTTTTCAACAACTTTATGCATTTCATCGCTGTCAGTATGCTTTGTACACTCCCGTCTACACTGATGGATCCAAAACTGCGGGGCACTTTGTCTGTGGAGTTTATGTTGACAATACCTCCTTCAGTTACAGCCTTCACAAATCCTGCTCCATTTTCACTGCTGAAGCCATGACTAATATCGTGCACTTCAGTATGTGAGTATTAAAAATGTACATAAATATTGCATCTATACAGACAGAAAGAGTATTTTAGCAGCTTTGAAAAATCGTAACTATAATTGCTATCCAGTTGTGTCCAAAAGTTTCAAACTACTTGATTCAATCTCTCGAAATGGATTTGAAGTACTGTTTTGCTGGATACCAAGCAACATAGGTATAGATAGTAATGAGGAGGCTGATGCGGCTGCGAGATCTGCATCCACTTCTATTCTGCCTTCAGTTCCATAAATAGATGTGAGAAAAGGTTTAAAACATTTCACAAATTCTCTTTGGCAGGAATCTTGGAACATGCAAGTTAGCAACAAACACCATTCCATATTTTCATTTATCATCCCATTACATGTTTTACCTGTACGAAGCGCAGATGTCAGATTGACTCGCCTTCGTATTGGTCACACACGTTTCACCCACAAACATCTATTCTTGAGTGATTTGAATCCTTGGTGTGAAACGTGTGATGAACCATACACAGTACATCATACTTTAATTTTGTGTTCAGCTTTTAACCGTTTCCGCATCATAATTTTTAACAATGATATTTTAAACTTACAAGATTTGCTAGAGGAACCACCCCATCGCTATCTTTTTTCGTTTTTAAAAGCCATTAATTTTATCTAAATTTAGAAATATTTTAATCACACGTTTTAATTTTTGTTCATTATATCAACTTTTAAAAATATTTTAATCACAAGTTTCTTAATTTCTGTAAATACGTATATCATTTTAAACAACATTTAGTTTTAACATTTCATAATTTTAAGATTTTAATGGGTCGAAGGAAATTATAATTTTCAATTCATGCCTGGCGCAGCTTTTCCTTACTTGAACCTTGCGCCATTAAAACCAATCAACCAACCAACCCGTTTGATTTCATGTTTGTACTAATATTAAATGTGTCAAACTACTATATCGTATCCAGAAAACCAAAAACATTCTATGAATAGAAAAAAAAACTGGTGCTGTGCATATTCTTTTTTTGATTAATATTGGTATATTAAGAACTTAATCCTTGGATAACTGGATAAGATTATATGACCAAAATTTATAAAAATTAAGGCTTAGATATGTCCTTTATCTTTCGTGCTGAGGATTTTAGGTCAGAATAACAATATATTGAATATATTCAATTCAAGACATTTATTAATAATTTCAGAATTTAGATTTTTAATATGTGTTTTTTTAATATGTAAATGTGTTTAAATATATGATTGAACAATAAATACCAATATTATGCTAGGCATTCCAAAAAAATTATTGTGGAAAATATTACATAAAATCATAAAAATCGTTCTGAATTCTTTTTACGGATTAAGAGGGATGATAATACCTATCCAGACCAGCAATAGTTATCATAGAAGATAAGGTCACATTCCACTATAAGATACACAAAATAGGAGAAAATTGAAATAGAAGCATGAACAGGGGTTTTGAAGATGGATATGCATTAAACATGCTCTCCGTTGCAGTCCACGAGGACACGTACTCTATTTCTATTGGGCACCTTGGATGTTCAATGTTGTCTGTGCTTGTCAATATCTTGATATGATCAAACAACAAGTGTAACCTGGGTAATCAAGCAATACAAGTTAACGACTCGACATCATTTTGTACTTCCATATCCCATTAGATTATAAAGAATTTAGCATATACAAATTTCCACTGTAAAAAAGCGGCAGTATTTTGCTTTTAATTGATACCTGAGAAAGTCAGTCAAAGAAAATGTTTATTTTTAAAAACGACAATGTCATCACTCTATATACGATCTTGATTACGTCATTTGAAATATTTGGTGAATTATATATTAAATCATCATCTGAAATATCATATTTTATGAATTCGAAGAATGGAGATTGTATGAACAACGTTACCAACAACGTTTTCAAAGTGATTCTACCTTTTTCAATGTTAATAACTTTTACAATTTTGATTACGACTGCGAGGAACCGGTTCGTTTGTCATCTAAAGCATCAATGAAGGGTGCTTGATAAATAATTGAATGCCAGAAATGGAGAAGCTAGTTTTGATTAGATTTAAAACAGCTCTTTTTATAAGTAAGCGAGTAGTAGCACAGGAAATAGATTTTTCACTGCCACTGGTGTTGGGTTAGGTACAGGGGAGTTGTTTGGTGTTAACTTAACTTAACAGCCACTGGTGTGGTACATTTTATACGAGGAACGCATAGACTCCTATCTCGTTTGAAAAGTATAATATTTGTACACAAATGATTATCTCAACCTTGCAGACTTTATAAGTGTAAGCTAGGGATGAAGAATAACAATTCACGATATCCTCCATTAACATTTTTTAGTGATAAAGCAACGTTCAGAAGCGAAAGCATTCTCAGCTTGCAATCAACCTGTTTGGTCTGACAGCAATCCCCACTGCACTATCTCTCGTAAACAGGAGCAAAAACTTTCAGTGAACATTTGGTAAGTATCCTTGGTGATTATTTGGTCGGCCCTTACATCATACCAGAGTAATTTACTAGAGCAACAAACCATATCTTCTTTGAATAAGCGTTCTCTAGTTTCTTGCAGTGTATTTCAGTCGCTATGCAAAGAGACAAGTGGTTTAATAATGTGTGAACCCCAGAATTTATTGAATGTTACATACTGCACAAAGCAGCTAGCCTGGTGGACTTGTGCCCTGGTCTCCTCGCTTACCAAACCTCAGCCCATTGGACATTTTTTACTGATAGCACATGAAGTATTTAGTGTACACGCCTGTTGACTGAGCTAAAGATCTTGTGGTCTGAATCATTGTTGCCGGAGACAAAACTAAGATCTTATCCGGAATTTTCAAGTGGGTGCGGCAGTCATTCCTTCACCGGTATCACTGTGGAACGACACGTGATCGGCATTTTGAGCACGTGGTGCGATATTTTAATTAAATATTAAATCTGTTTGTGCATATTTTGATATCGTTCATACACTTCACCAACACATATTCATGTTGAAATTCTAATAGTCCTATTTCCTGCCTCTCAGAACCAAATGCGACCTTATATTCACATTTAATTATTGCTCATCTGGATAGATACTATCACCCCTTTAACTTCTGAAACCAATTTAGAATCATCTGCATATTAGATGAACGAAAAGGACAAGTTACATGCTATTTGTAAAATTAATAGAAATAAAAATGACAAAATTTGATTTATAAAGCTTGCTATTCAAAATTATTTCTCTTAGTTAATTAAAAAAAATTATTGTTTTTATTCACTTCTAAACAATCCTTACATTATAATTTCTCAAACATTTTAAAACCAACAAAAAAAAAATAAATAAATAAAAAAATAAAAATAAATAAATTAAAAAAAATAAATAAAAAAACAGTTTGTATGTTAATAAAATTTATTTATGATTTGCATTATTAAAAAAAATATAATAATTTCAAAATAAGAATATCATTACATTATATTTATGAACATGTCTATGAAGCTTTCATTTTCGTAATATAAGTATTATTTCAATTAGATGTATTTCATGTTTCTCAGATAGATTAGAAATATTTTCAATTTATTTCTATAGATTTCACTAAATTTTGTTATGATTTTGCATTTTCTTTTAAAAGGAGGCCATATACGGCCTTTCTACTCTTCATTTTATGAGAAAATAAAACAAAAATAATCACGAATTTCCACTATAGTGATATTTATTTAGAGTAAACTTAATGTATAAAAAAAAATATATATTTGCAATATTTTGAACAATTTTCATTAAAATATTATATGGGTTTCGTAATATTTCATAGTTGAGCAATACTTCCTTAAAAAAAATGGGTTAAAATACTCTCATAAGTTTTAATTAAATACATAAATTATATACTGGTATCAGTTATGTATAAATTATTTTCTTGCAGTCACATTTTATATCATGTTGAAAAGAAATATTACAAGACTTAACTATGTACTGCATTTATAAGAGCTTATTCCAATTAATTGTAACATATTGCTTCATGTGAAGCTAAACAGCCCATGACTAGAGAGCCAGTAGAGCTTATAATTGGAAGGGTAATAGATAGTCATTCAGTGAGATTAATTATCACATTTTAGTAATGATTTATAATATTGTATACGAGCATACCAATAAATAGTTATATATTGTAGCTTACTTATACCATTAATTTTGTAAAAAATAATGACAATATACTGTAAAATAAAATATGATATATAGGTAATTTTTTTTAAAGTGTTAAATAAATAAATAAGCAAAGGAATTATATATATGGAAAAATATTAACTGTTTTTTACATTTTTAGAAGGTTTCGAGATTGATATCCAATATTGTTTAATTTATGAACTTAAAAAAACATTTATGTATGCTCACAGTTATATTAAGCATTTCTAATCTTTTATATAATTCAACTATTGTATAAAAACTAATATTCAACACTTAGCTTTATAACCTTTCTCATAAATTTTTTCAAAAGCAATAAAAAAAAAAGAAAAAAAATGCAATTTAGAACTATAGTTAAAATGCAAATATTTAATCAACACTACAGACAGCGAATCCATTCTAATAAAACCCAGATAAAGCCACACCTATGCTTTATAACAAAAATTTAAAAAAAAAAAAAAAAAAAAAAAAAAAAAAATCCCAGTTGAGTGAGTTTATTGTACGTTGGTTCTATTATGTCAACATTGAAGAGTCCATTTACAAATACCAAGAATTGTTCACGTATTGACAAATATTTCTATAATATTTAACAATAATCAGTAAACAAAAATTATAAAATTAAAAAAAAATTCAAATGCACAATTTTGAAAAAAATTATAAAATTAATAATTATAACAAGAAAAAAATAAATTGTTACACAATTTTATATAGT
Organism: Latrodectus geometricus; assembly: GCA_026290005.1. Lineage (NCBI taxonomy): Eukaryota > Metazoa > Arthropoda > Arachnida > Araneae > Theridiidae > Latrodectus > Latrodectus geometricus. Next base: position 37,471 of record JAPDSC010044860.1, read on the forward strand.
AGGCCTTGCACATGCATTAGAAATTGTATTAAATTTATTGTCTATAATATTTATAATGATTGAAAACATAAGATTTATTTCTTTATGATGATCTATTGTCACAAGGAATTTGGAGATAAGAATTAATAGACAAATTTCTGTGAAAAGTGTAAAAATTCCCTTTTATTTAGTTAAAATGATGCGAAAATGGCTGAAAATACACGAGTGCAAATATGATAATTAATAATTGATTAACTTTATATTTAAAAAAGTTTCATTAAAAGTTTTATTCGAAATTTTTTTCCTGAGATCGAAAACAAAACATTCTCATAAATAATGTTCAATATGACTAATTTGTCTATATCTGCAATTTAAAGTTGTTTACTCAATAAATCTGTGGAAATATTAATGAATTATGACAAGCTTGAAATTGAAGATTCAAAGATCAAAAAACTTTTCATGTTATATATCTGTCTCTTTAATATCTTCAAATTTTTTACTCAAATGAATTTATGAAATGAAACTGTTCTTTCTAAAAGCAATCTGTATTAGAAATTATTGGAGATATGTGATTTTAAGAGTTAGCATTCTTTAATGAATATCAAATAAATATAAAAGTTTAAACGTCCATTTTAGAAAAAAACAAGCAAACAAAAAATGATAGAGTTCTTTTTTTACTTACATGCTTCCTACACTTGAAAAATGCATTATTTTACATAATTTTAGGTAAGGTTCTATATATTGATATGAAAAGCAAACAAAAATCTTAAAATATTTTGTTCATTTTTAAGTTATGTGTGTTAATTTGGATTTCTCAACAACAATTATTCTGAAAAATGTTATCTAATTCTTTCATCAGAAATGACTTGTTAAAATAATAAAAGATTATATTAAAGTGTTTAATTTCTAAAACTACTAAAAATTCTTATAACTATATGTATAGTATATTGAGGAGCAGTGATCTGAAAAAGTTGCAATTAAAATTGTTCATTTTAATTTTACTTCCTGAGAAAAGTCACATCTGAAGAGATAAAAAAATGCTGTATTATCATAAATGAAGTGAAAAATTTAAAAGTGTATAAATATAACCTAGATTCTTTAATTCTATAAATTGTGAGTTAATGGTTTAATTAAAAATAATAAATTTAAAAAAGAATAATCTGGAGAAAAAGAAAATTTTCAATATGTTAAACTTATATATTTTTAATTTTCTATTAAGAAGTTAATAAGTCTGGAACTGTTAACTCAATACATAAGTTGAAGAATTTCTTCTTTGATAAAACAGAAGGATTTTAATTCAAATATCAGCGTACAACTTAGAAAACTACCTAGAAAATAGAACAAGTCTTTGAATCAATAGATTTAAGTTTCAAAACAAGCATTTCTTTAATGCAGGAGCATTAAAGAAATGCTTGTTAAAGGAAATGCTTTTACTTGTAAGGAAATGATTGAAATGTTTTTTACTAAGGGTTTGAATATCATGCATTCAAATGAAATAAAATAATGTTGATAAATTTATGAGAAAAAGCAGTGCTAAAGGGAAAATAAACGTTCTTTTTTCCCGAAAAGCTCCGTGGTATTTAAAAATAATTGCTTGATATAATTAATATAATTATTTCTAAACTTCATTAATGACGATTTTGTTAACCATGTTAACTAATATTCTTCCAAAGGAATTTCGCTTAGAGTATTAGCTAGTAAGTAATAATGAATTTGTAAAATATATGAAGGATCTTTTAGTGGAAAATGTTAGAGTTATATTTGAAACTTAAAAAAATTTCAATCAATTTCATTACTCAACACACCTATGATATGTCATATTTTTTAGGCTATAAGCCATAATCAAAAATAATTTACATTTAGATCCAGAAGGTTGTTGTTGTTGGGTTGGGTTTTATGGCGCAAGGTTTAGATCCAGAAGGGTGGTATTAAGTGATCTATTAAAATATGCCTAAAAACATGCTTATCTGGAAAATGTTTGAAAAAATTTTCATAAATTGGAAAACTTACTAGATTTTACTCTCCTGAAAAAATAATATTTCTTACAGTAACTCTTGTTATAAATTAAAATATTAGGCTATATGAAAGTATAAATCGTTTTAAAAATTGTATATAATAAATTCATTACTAGTAATTTATTTAGATAGCAAAATGAACCAAGATGTTATCCTAAATTCGCTTTAAACACCCTCGAATTTGTAGAAATTATTATGCTTTTATAATGAACTGGTTCTACTAACAATACTGTGACAGTTAGAAAATTAGAAACCTATGATAAATATTTTTGCAAACATTTTATAGGTTTCTAAACTTTATATGTATATAATTTTTTTTTATTGGTTTCGCATTTTTTTCTGACTGCAAATCATTATTTGAATTGTTAGTTTTGCTCCGGTTTTCCATGTTTGTCATTCATTTTCATGTATTTAACAGTTTTATATTCAATGCCATTTCAAAACTTTTGCATTTAAATTTCTGTGAAGATCCTCAGGTTCATTTTATAGTACAACTGAATAATCATATATAAATCCATCAATTCTTTTGATTCTGTGCTTACTAGGGAGTTTATAAATATCAATTTTAAAAAAATGCATTACATAAAAAAATAAATGATAGATTTTGAAAACACACATATATATACGTTTTCAAAAGGTAAAATCCTAAATAATATTAAAAATAATTTTCACAAACTATTCTAATCATTGCATATAGAAAAGTTAATTTAGCAATTTGTTCAATTTGAAATTCATGTTTCTTTTTTAAGCAGTATTGATTATTGTAAATCACAATATAAAATTCTTTACAGAAATACAACAGTTCTAATAGAAGTGCCATGAAGATTAAAAAAATATGTGAATTGATAGATATTTAAAAGGAAAGAATTTATAAAGGGGAGCGCTGAATTCTTTTTCCTATCTGGTTAATAATTTCGGATTACTTTATACTATTGTTGAACTTGCGGTAACAAGTGAAATCCTTTGTTGTTGTGAAATCCTTTGCAAAAATCAGAGAAAGTAGATTTTAAAAAAACTTTCAGTTAAATTGAAAAAGGTAGAGGAATTTTCTTTCTTAGAACATTTAATGCATTGTAAATAAATAGAAACTTTTTCATTCGGAAAGAATTTACTAAAAATATTGTTACAGATTTAACAAATTTATTTGTAATAAATTTGAGTCAGAGAAATATTTTTATTGTATAATTCATTATTTTTGAATTAATATAATTTTAGCAAATATGATTACAGAAAAATGATTAGAAATACATTGAAACGAGTATTAAAATCATTATTCCTAAAAAAGACTATGTTTCTCGAACATCATATTTTAATATTTTAGTAAAATAGAAATCTTATAATGAAAATTTTGGAAAAAAGTTTCAGTTTTAAGTAAAAATAAAGGGGCAGCTAAATGAATATTTAACAATTTGGGCTTTAAATACTTAAATAAATTTAAACTTAGTCTTATTTTTCTAGATATTTTGTATTATTATCATATTGTACATTACATATATAATCAATGTAATAGGAAAGTTTGATTGTTTTAACCTTGAGAGAGCAAATTTTATTTTATATTTTAAAAGTGGCCAGTATTTGGAGTTATTTTTATGGGTAATTGTTCAATAATGCGTTGCAAATTTTAAAATTAAACCTTTTTTAAGGATTAAAATACGAAAACATTTTATTACAATTTCAAGTAGCTAATACACTACTGGCCATTAAAATTGCTACACCAGGAAGAAATGCAGAAAACAAAATGATATTTACTGGACATATATAATATACTAGAAATATAGTGTGATTAAATTTTCAAAAAATTTGGCTTGATAGATCCTGAGAAATCAGTACCCAGAACAGCCACCTCTGGCAGTAATAACAGCAGTTATACGCCTGGGCATTGAGTCAAACAGAGTTTGGATTGCATGTACAGGTACAGATGCCCATACAGCTTCAACACAATGCCACAGTTCATCAACCGTAGTGACTGGCGTTTGGTGACGTGCCAGTCGCTCGGCAACCATTGACCAGACGTTTTCTATTGGTGAAAGATCTGGAGAACGTGCTGGCCAGGGCAACAGCCGAACATGTTTCGTATCAAGGAAGGTCCGTACAATACCGGCAATATGTGGTCGGGCATTATCCTGCTGAAACGTAGGGTTTCGCAGGGCTCGAATAAAGGGTACAGCCACGGGTCGTAACACACCAGAAATGTAACGTGCACTGTTCAAATCACCGTCAATGCGAACAAGAGGTGACCGAGACGTGTATCGAATGGCACATCATACCATCACGCCAGGTGATGGGCCAGTATGACGATGACGAATGCACGCTGCCAGTGTGCGTTCACCACGATGCCGCCAAACACGGATGCAACCATCATGATACTGTACACAGAACCTGGATTCATCTGAAAAGTTGACGTCTCGCCATTCATGCACCCAGGTTCGTCGTTGATAACACCATTGAAGCCGCTCTTGTCTATGACGCAGCGTCAAGGGCAGCCGCAGCCATGGTCTCCGAGCTGAGAGTCCATGCTGCTGCAAACGTCGTCGAACTGTTCGTGCAGACACTTGTTGTCTTCCAAACAACCCCATTTCTTGACTCATGGCTCGTGACGTGGTTGCACGATCCAATACGGCCATGCGGATAATATGCCTGTCTTCTCGGCTGCTAGTGATAGGTGGCCGTTGAGATCCGTCATGACGTTCTGTATTACCGTCCTGAACCCATCGATTCGGTATTCTGCTAACAGTCATTGGATCTCGACCAACGCGAGCAGCAATACTGCGATAAGATAAACCGCAATCCCGGTACGCTACAATTCGACCTTTATCAAAGTCAGATACGTGCTGGTACCCATTTCTCCTTCTTACATGAGGCATCACAATAACTTTTCACCAGGCAACAACGTTAAATGCAATTTGTGTATGAGGAACCAGCTGAACAATTTCCTCATTTAAACACAATGTAGGTGTCGCTACTGGCGCCTACTTTGTCTGAATGCGCTGAATAGCTAATCATTTGCATATCATAGCACCTTCTTCCTTTCGTATAAATTTCACGTCTGTAGCATGTCGCCTTTTTGATGTAGCAATTTTAATGGCCAGTAGTGTATAACTAAAAGAACAGTAATTTCTCAAAAATGCTTCTCTTATAAGTTAATAATTATTAATTTTTAAGTCAGAGTAAACTCAACTAGTAAAATATAAACTAATATGAAAAGAAACTAAAAATTTGGTAGGGGTTTAATATATAAAAAAAATGAACCTATTTTGTTTTGAGTAACAGTCTTTTATATCTTTAAGACAAATATAAAATTAAACGGAAAAATGTTCAAATTTAATTTAGAAATTCCTTCAATAAGGAGAAAGGTCATAAAAAATAAATTAAAACTGTCAAAGGGTTGTGTTTGTTGTATATTAACACAATCCTAGAGAAAAACATGGTTATAGATGTTAATGGCAAATTTTAGGACGCGATACATGTAAAAAGTTGCATGTAAATCTAGTTATACTGTTCAATGAATTAGAAACGATCAATATTTTATTGAACACAGTTTTCACTGATAGCAATACTTATTTGTTTGGGCATCGAATCAAAGTGCTATTGGAGGGGATTAAGGGCCAGAGATCTTACGAATTAGATGAAAAGAAAAATTGCTGTCTGAGGTCTTTTCCCACCAAATCATATGCATTTAATATGGAATTAAGACCCTGGATCTGGTGTTGCCAAGAATCTGGTAGAAGTCATATTGTTGTTCAGCGAACCAATTTTAAACAACTTTGATATGGTGTATGGTTAGGTAATCACCAATGTGGTGAGTTAGAATAAAATATTCAGCATATCGCTGGCTACAATTGATTTACCATGATATCTTGGAATTTCATGGCTGTTTGCTTATCCTCACCAGGGAACGACTTTTATGCCAACAGATAATGTCTCATATGTTGATATTCTCACTAGACCCAGGTCCAGTGTGAGTAAGGATAGGTGGCATCGTAATTTTACAGAGTTTTTTCGAGTTTTATCATTTTCTATCTGAAAAATAACGTATAACGAGATTCATTCGATCACATTACTTGTTTTTAATTTTTAGATTTCCAGAGTTTTCTTTCCCGAGTCCATACCCAAACAAATTTTAATTTTAGGTAAAAGTAAGCGTTTTTTCACAGTCAACCACACTCTAAAAAAAATTACTGTTATTTTACAGCAAAATGTGCTGGCAATTTGCGTGGCAGTATAATCTGCTGTAAATTTTACAGCATGTCCGTAAAATTTTTTCATTATATTTAGCTGTAATTTTTACAGTACTTTTTGCTGTAGTTTTTACATGACTTTTTGATGTAATTTTTACAGCACTGTTTACTATGCATTTTACTTCAAGCTTTCCAGAATCTATCTTAAAACAAATTGCTATTTACATCTATCATCATGTTTTCATAAATTTTTTCTATTTTTATACTCCCCTCTTTTTTGTTTTAGTTCTCATGAAACATTTATTTAGGAGCTTATTTTAGTAAGATAATTTTTTAAAGGAATGGGGATTATTTTCGTCATGACAAGAAAATGTAATTCATCCCTTTTCTCATTAAATCAGTGCATTCACGTCCTCTTGAAACTCTTAATATATTACGGATGCAGAAAGAGATTTATAAAATAACATAATTATTTTCAAAACCTTGTTCATTTAACTATTTTTTCAAAATCAAACAATTTAAAATGTATGTTTTCATTTCTCAAATATTTTTGCATATGCGATTTTATAAACATTGAAAGATTAGCTAAGTAATTTTTTAATTTAATATACGTAGCATAAAGAATATAAATATTACATTGTAGAAAAGATATCGTTTTTCAGAGAACATTCTATTATCAATTATTTAACTTTCAGTACCATACACGATGATTAGTTACTTAGACTTTTTACCCCAAAATCGTAATTTTAAATGTAGGTTGAATTTTTTACCACGAATTTTATGAAATAAAGAAAGAATAGTTATATTGAATAAGACAGAAAACTAAACACAAAATCAGCTTTTGATTTATTATGATTTTATAGACTAAGGATAGAATAAAATCCTTTAAAAAATTAATTTTACTAAAAATTCAAAGAGCAATTAGTTAACTATATGGTACTTCAATTATAATGTAAAGACAATGAAAATTAACTTTTTGATTAAAAGAAATGAAAATTAACTTTTTTATTTAAAGTATTTGATTTTTTTTTTATTTTTTTTCATTGTAATAAAAGCAAATAAAAATTCTGAGGAAATAAAGTATTTCTATTTAATAATTGACAACACACAAACAATAGCAAAGAATTATTTTGTTTATTTATCCTACATTTTATTAACACCAGAGGGTGACAGAGCTCCGCTCGGAGAAAACAGGTATCGAAGCAACTCGAAGATTTAAATTTTCAATTGTGATTTATCAAAACAATACATGCCATAAGAAAATTTGTAAAACCATTGGTGAAAAGATAACCGGTTAAAGTGCACCATTGTAAACTATTCTAAACAAAGTTAGAGTTTGGAAAGGGAACTATTCTATACAAAGGTAAAATCTGAAAAGTCATAGGAAATAAAATGTAATTGATAACAAAAAATTATACAATTAAAGAAATGGTACAAAGTGAGCAGTGTAAAGATAGAAGTGTGTTGAAGTTCAATATTTTTAACAAATTTATACAGAAAAACCAAACATATATACATACATAAGAAGCACATTATAAAACTATAACAGCATAAACATAATAAACATTAATCATCGATTGCGAAGTCTTCCATGTTGTCCAGATAGTTTCTTGTCGGAGAGGCAGGTGCGGCTGGTGAGTTTCTCTTGTTCAGGACTTCCTTCCATACGGCGTTTCGGGTGTGGGTTGGATTCTCAGGAGGCAGCAGGACCTTCAACGCACTTCGACGCTTGACTCTTGAAAACGCGACGTAGAGCATTCCGAAGCACGCTGACGAATTCCAATGTTTGGCCTTGTGACTTGTGTATCGTAATGGCGAATGCTGGAGTAACTGGGAATTGGTTCCGTTGCATAGTTGCGCCAAGCTGTGATTTTCTGGAGTCGAGCGTGATCCTTGGAAGGTGTACTTGTCGGTCTGCGTGTTCACCGGTGATGATCTTAGCCTAGATGATGTTGTTGCAAAGTTCGGTGACAATCTATCGTGTTCCGTTGGACATTCCTTCAGAGACGTCCAAATTTCGGAGAAGCATGATGATGGCGTTCTTCTTGAGCTTCAGATTGTGTGGAGGCAAGTCGGCGATGTTGATCGAGTTCAGGAATTCAGGCGCGAATTGAATTCCCCCTTCATGTTGATTCTTTACCGAGTCGAAACTTGTGTATGTCTTCTCTTCGCCTGGAAGCATAGCGATAATCTGCTCGTTGATCTTGTCCTTATCGTCGTTCAATGGTGCAAGAATAGCGCGATTCTTCATTGCTTCGTAGTTCCCACTTCTGAGGCATGGTCCGAAGATTTCATCGATGAGGTTACCACCAGAGCGAATTTCTTCTGGGACTTCTATTTCGCTGAGTTCATTCACTTCGAGATCCCCGTCGCCGAGCTTTAGCAGGTATTTCGCGAATTCTTCTTCGGGATCAACGCGCATGTTCTTTTCGAGCGGAATAAGTCTTGAAGTGTTGCCACAGATGGCTTCTGTTGATCAAAAGGTCGAGTATTTTGCTTTTGTTGGCACGTTGTTGAACTGGACAGCACTGTCGGAAGACAACACCAAACACCATGACTTTGCCTCCAAACGGAAGGTTGTTGCAAATCGCGCGTAGGAGTTCGTCGATGTTGTGCAAGCCGTATTTTGACACCATCGGAGCTTCGTCCATCAGACACATGTGGGCTCCTTTGAGTGCGTTCGCCTTCGGTGATCCTGGTTTGATGGATGATCTTGAGTCGGATGTAAGCGGGACTTTCAAGCCAAAGGTTCAGTGCGTTGTTTGACCACTCGGTAGAAGAATCACTGCTATCCCGGTGAAAGCCATGCATTTCACTTTCTTAAGCCTTCCGGTAACGATGCGATACAGCGTGCTGTAGACGAATGTCTTCCCGGTTCCTCCTGCTCCATCTTTGAAAAAGCATTTCGCAGCAGGACTCGGGTCTTCAAGTGCTTGGATTATGGTGTCGACGATTTCACGCTGCTTTTCGTTGAGTTGCTGGTACATGCGGTCTCCGATTGCTGTTGATTCGTCGACGTCGATCATATCGTGTTCCAAATCTTGCTCATAGTTGTCGATGTCTTCCATGCCACGTGTCTGCACCCATTATCGGAAGTTGCGGCCTTCGGTATTTTCGGTGTTCAGCTTATGCGCGATGATTCGGTAGTCACGCTTTATCGCTTCTTCTATGTATCCACCAGTGTGTCTTGCTTCTCGAATGAAATCTTCCTCGAGGTCCTCTTTGAACAGTACCCATAATCTCTTCGGGTTTTCTGGCGCACCAAGTATCAGGATTTGAGCGAAGAGTATGCGCATAACACTTGGCATTTTCGATTAAGCAGATTCGAGGAGTCCTTCTACGTACTGTTAATCGTCGTATGTGAGGCCTCTGGCTAGACAGGCTTGCTTGTAGGTTGCGAGCTGGACACTGTCGACAATGTAGAGGTGTCTGAAGTTCGTTGGTTCTTTGACGTGGAACAAAAGCGTGCGCAGGAAGAAAAGTTCTGGCTGGGAAACGAAGTTGTCTGGATGTACACGACCAATTCTGCTGCAAGCATTCACGTTCTTCTGCCAAGTGCTCGTCTGGCCAATCCATCGGTTGTGCTCCGGCATTTCATGGTAATAGTGGTAGGTGACTGCCTTTCCGTTCGCTTCGTTTTCTTTCAGCGCGGTGTTATGGCGGAAGTGAGCCCTTAAAGTCGATCCCTTCTGTCCAATATCGGCAAGGTCAACTGGCGTTTGGTCCAAGTTAACGCCATCTTTTCTGGGTAGGTGAATGTCAAGTCGAACGACGGTGTGGCTTTTCGCTTGGATCTCGAAATCCTTGAATAGGCGCCAACATGCTTCAACTGGTGAGATATAGCGAGCTTCCACATACTTCTCCGGCTCGTTGTAGATAATCGTCTGCTGGCTTTCGATGGCCTTTATCGTAGCACAATCATGGCCCTTGTAGATGTACTTGTAGAGGTATTTCACCGGTCCGATGCTGCCGACGAATTTGACATTGATCTGGCATTGATACTTCTTCAGCAGGTAGGCGTTGTACGGGACGACGTGGCGATTGTCTGTGGTGACGCGCTGGCCGTTGCAGTCTTTCCTGTAGATGGCTTGCTCATGCGAGAATTCTGGGTTCATTGGATCCAACAACGTATTGTGGCGTCGGCGATACCCCTTCTTTTCATCGTCCACCAGCGATGTCATATCTTGATGTTCCATTGGAAATCCCCATCTGCACTGGTCTCTTCCATGTTTGCTGACCATGCATGGAGCTCTTGGGTTCATATCACCACACGGGTTATGGATCATCCATTTCGAGATCAGTTCCTTGAGTTCCGGATCATCTTCTGGAATTTCCTCCGAGATAAAATCGTCAAGTTGGTCAGCGCTGTGAATCTTGTCCGCTTGCGACATGATGACTAATAGGTGCATGTGCGGTAAACATTCCTTTTGGAACCCGTTGATGAAGACGTACGCGGATGCTCTTCCAAAGATTTGATGCATCATGATGTCTTCGACGATTTGGCGGAACTTGAGACGTGCGACTCTTGCAAAGATGTCTGGACGGGTTAGAGCCAACAGGCTATCTGGAATTGCGGCGTTGAATTCATTGCGTATCGCTGACAGGAGTTCTGGCCACTGCGGATTGCAGGTAACGGTGATAAAAAATTCGGGCTATCCAAATCTTCGCACAAATGCCATGGAGTCTTCAAAATTCTCGGTGTACCAGCGCGTTGATCTGGGAAAAGATGACGGTAGGATGGTTGTTTCGCCAATTGCAGCCTCTTTTTGCGCAGCCAAGCTTCTGAGCATGTTGTGAACTCCGGCGTATTTCTCGGCTTGTTTTTCACGCTGATGGCTCTTTATCTACTGTATGCGATCTCTTTCGACGCGAATGTAGGTGTCGACCACGTATTGCTGGAGTAAGCGTCCGCCAAAGTGAAGTGCATTAAACTCGACCAATCGTTGATCAATTCCTGCATTTGTGCAATCGATCGGGAGTGGCTTGGCATAATTCGGAGGGTAGGCGAGTCGGTAACAGGCTAATTCTGCGCGTGTAACATGATTTCTTGATGGATAAGGCGTGTGCAGCGGTATTCCAACATAGAATCAAAAAGTTCCTCTCGGGTAGAAAAGCGGGTAGGTAAAAGGCTCGACATGACCATCGATGTTGCTTAGCTGCGTGATTTTTTTTCCGCGTTCTCGCATGACCATTTCATTCTCTGTGATGCTTTGGTCGGCGTTGAGAGTCAAGACTGCGGCTATTTCGTTTACAACTGGTGCGTTGAATCGTCGAAGATCGTCGCCTTCGCGGTTTGTAAAGACGAGGTGGACATTGGGCGGTTATACTCCGGCTACGATTGCGCGTTGGTTGGTTTCTTCGATCACTTCTCTCATAATCATAAACGATTGGGTGAACGGGTTGTTAAAACGCATGATCTCCTCGAGTAGTTGCAATAGTTCTTGGCTTAACTGTCGGTTGAGCTCAGATCGCGCAGCTGTAGCCTCGTCCGGGTCTATGAAGTACATTTGGGCAAACTTCGGTTCAAATCCACCTTGCGGGTCTTGAGTCGGGCCCGTTGCCAGGTTGATCCTGTGATGCACTTGACCGCCGGCTATAAACGCGTAGATTCCATGTTGATTGACGGTTCTGTCGTCGTCGACTTTGAATGAGGCAAGTGCAAAGCAGACGTCAATGTTGCGGATCCTTCTGTGGAATTCTTCCGATAGGCGGTGTTGTTGGGCAAATAGAAGCGCTAATTCGTTTGGAAATTGGGATATTGGTAGTTTGATTCTTCCATGTAAGCAGCAGTCGCCAAATGAATCTACGTGTATTTTGTTCTTCACTCTTTCTTCTGGGAAATGCAAAGCGCCATCGTGGATGCAAGCGACGTTAAACGGACCAAGACTTTGGTATTCCACGTCGGAAGTTGCAGCATGTTTGTAGGCTGACGCAGGCCGAGATTTCCAGCTCTACGGAGCCTTTCATTACGGCGG
>JAPDSC010044860.1:54617-76169 GCA_026290005.1 Latrodectus geometricus
AAAAAAACTTACCTTGTTTCGTGCGCGCTTTCAATAAATGATGATTATTGCAAACTTCTTAGATTATTTGTATTTAAAATGCAGTATATCACATTTTTTACAATATTTTACAAAGTAAAGAGTAGGAAAAATGAAAAATTAAACATTTATATAATTTTTTTGCTATGAAAACACGTCGATACTAAATTTAGAATCCTCATTTAGCACATTTAGCAGGTACAGTTTTTTTTAAAATGTTAATTAGAAAAAAGTTATTTCTTGTGAAACTGTTCAAAGCATATTTTATCTTTTTGATACATGCATAAACCAACATTGCAAGTTTCACACATGTATCTTGTTCTATGAGGTTTATCCTTTGTGCTACAAAATGCGCACCGCCGTGGTTTGCATTTTATTGGCATGTGTTCAGCATTCTTTAATCTTTTTTGGTCTGCAACATGAGGTTTGTGGCTTTTTATACATACGGGGCTTGATATTTTTCTTTTGGGAACAGATCTTTATTTCCCATTGAAACAGAACTTTATTTGGGAACAGAACTTTATTTCCCATTGAAATCAAACTGCTGATGATGTCCATTCTGAATACCTTAAGTACTTTTAAGTTTGGATCACTTTCTGGAAGCATTCGATATATTATGAAGGAATTTACAATAGTGACATCAATAAAATGGAAGAAAATTCGATGCCACCATTTTTTACTTTTCCGATCAATTTCATACAAGCATTTCAACTGATCAAAATAATCTACATACCCCATATTTTGATTGTAATCCTTTATGGCTTGTGGACACAGTACCTGGACTTTTTTTCCATCTTTTTCTTTTCTTTCAACAGTAGATGGAATGACGGGATCTTCTAGGCTAGATAATACTGCCACGCATCTTTTATCCTTCCACTTTAGGCAAGTTATTTGGTACTCACTAACTGCCCAGTCAAAATCACCCCGTTTTAATTTTTTATCTTCCATCAATGTTTTGGGAAGATTTTTCTTCTTCATATTTACTGTTCCACAACAATATACATTTTTTGTTTCTAAGTATTGGAACAGTTCATATGATGTGAAAAAATTGTCCCTGTGATTCTTACCATACAAGGGCTCGCATAACATTTTCACTACTCTTTCCCCTAGATTTTTTTCGGCTTCCTGGGTTTTACCTGTATAAATGTCAAATTGAGAAGCATAGCCGCTCTCATCGCAACGCATCTACACCTTATATCCGCGCTTGATGGGTTTTTTGGGCATATATTGTTTTAGCGAACTTCTGCCTTTGAAACGAATCATTGACTCATCAATAGACTGGTTTTTTCCTGGTCTAAATAGAATTTTAAATTTATCAGCCAAATGTGTTAGAAGAGACCGAAGTTTATATAGTTTGTCAAAATTTTTGTCCTCCCTTTTTGGCATCAAGCTATTATCATTCAGATGCAAATTTCCTAGAATCCACGTAAATTTCTTTACTGCCATTTGCTTTGACACGTATGAATCGTGTAGCATTTCGTTGGAAGACCAAAAGTTACGGTAGCTCGGGAGCTTTTTTTATTCCCATGAGCATGTTTATGCCAATGAAAATCATCATATCCTGAAGAGTTATAGCTGAAAATGGTTTTCCTTTTTGCGTCGCATATAAGTTAATTTCAAAAACTAACTTCTCCATAAATTCAATCGTAAAAAAAGACATAAATATATTGATAGGATTTATGTCATCCATTAGTGTAAGATCTTCTGTTGGTCCATATTCCTCAGAAAATTCAGGAATTGATTTTTTCACTTTCTTTCTCCTATTCCAATTTATTTGGGTTACTTCGGAAGGACCAGGTAAATTTACATCTATATTGTCTTCATCTTCTGATCCTTCATCACTTTCCACCTGAAGATTATCATTAGCAGTGAATGGCACATTTTCTTCTTTGTCACTATCATCACCCGAGATTTCTGATTCTGGATCTGAAGGAAGTTCTTCAAATAAAGCCAATGCCTCATCTACTCCTAGCCCTTTGCGAGGCATTTTCAATTTGAGCAGTAGAAAAAAATATTTATACACAGTTAAAATATATTGCTATTAATTATTTTAAATTTAAATAAAACTTTTACGTAAATACTATTTTCGATAAAATATATATATATATATATTTACATTGAATTTAAAACACACAAAATACAACTAAATAAAATTTTTAGCCTGAGAGCAAACGCAACATTCAAAGCAAAGAAAAATCTGAAACTGAAAAGTCTTTCTGAAACAGAAATAGCGAAAGCACGTTTTCACTGGGATATAAAGTGCACATGTTGTTTACAAGTAAAATGACCCTATGTTTCAAATCCCCCTCTCCCACATTCCTAAACACTGTTTCCCACACATAATAAATACTCCGTCCTTTGACAGCCAATGAGCGCCGGCCGTGTTTACATAGTCTGCTCTTCACGTAAGTCATGTGTTCTAGCTGCGCGGTGCAACCACCAGGAATTTCCCTCAAAAAAGGAAAGTTTTTTACGTATCTAGTTCAAATTACTGCTGCATTTATATTGTTTATGGCAGACATGACGATATAGGAAGAAAAAATTTCTGATATTTATCATTATTTATATTTAAAAAGTAGGTTAATTTGTGTTGTTAAAAATGAACATTAAATAACGCCATAATCGAAGGATTCTGAAATGAAATTGTTTGGTGCTGCCATCTGCTAGTGTTATTTGAAAGTAAAAGATAATAAATCTATAAAATTTAAGTGAAAAATCGTGAAAAGGAATTAAGAAATTTGAAAATTGGTGGTTTCACGGCGCGACCACCACGCGTTAAAGGGAGATATACTTGTCGGACACCTTGGATTTCTTAAAAATATTAATAGCTTTTTCCTGCTCCTTTCTATTTTATGGCATACCTCCGCCTCTATTTAAGTTTTCTAGACGATTTCGCACCTGTTTTGACAGGTAAGTGTTTCTATCACCTATAATATCACTACAAAGAGTATCCTTCAATACTGGATAAAGGTTCACAATTCGTTTTGTTATAATATGGATCGCTTGGTTTCCCGGTAAGGTAGTTACTTCTCTTACGGCCGTATTCACCAACCAGAATTAAACGAGGTTTCAGGGTAAATGGCGAGTTAAGTCATGAAACGTTATTCACCACAACAAAAACTCGCGTATATGGATCCCTAGAATAACCCTACGATTTCGGAGTGTTAGCGCCGAGTCAGCAAACAATGTCGGACTTAAGAGATATGTTTGTTGACATTGATGTGCAAGATTGCTAACCAATCATAAGCATCTACAGAAATAATTTCTTTTTTTTCCTTAATTACATAGGATAGTGTATCAGAACATAAAGCTGAATTGAAAAGGGAAGTTACCAAATAAACAGAATTGTTTTCAATTAGAATTATTAGAATTTTTCCAAATTTAAGGCCACTTTCAGTTTTATTCATTAATACAAATTGTCCTTTTTTATACAACGTCCCTTTAACAATGATATTGTATGATGTTAAAATATTCTTGACTTTTATAGAAGAGTTTTTTACTGCTTCTCTCATTTTATCAGAGATTATATTTTTATCACACGTAACACACCTATCAGTATCAATGTTATGTTGGTTACGATATCCGGCATTTAAATAAGCTTGTCTTAACTGATGAGGAGCAGTTAAAGTATATATTTTTGAAATTGTGGGATGTTTGAGCACAGTTTTTTTTTAAAAACTGCGTTTGTTTAAAATCTTAAAGTAAACATTCTCACTAAAGGTCCAAATAATATAGATAATTCAGCATAATGTAATAGATAGTGATGTTTGGGTTTTAAATTATTATTATTGAATTTTATTCTTTTGCAATCTATATAATCTTCAACCATGGCTTTCAGACAGACGATTTGGGTGATATGTGTGTTTTGTGCACACACTATTTCAACTATTTCTTTTCGAAATTATATAAGTCTCCAAACATTTTTATCAAGTTTACTTAAATAAGATTTAAAAATTAGAGGAAAGAGACGTAAGAAAACACCACTTTTGAACTGTTTTACCCCCTAATTTGTTACGTGATTCATTAGCAACCACAGGCTTTTTTTTTTAGTCATTTCCATTATACTTAAAGTTTGAATAATTTACCTGCAAATAATTGTTGCAAATAATTTACCTCCTTATAATTAAATACTTTGTGAAAATTAATAAAATATTGTATGTATAATGCCATATCATATGACACTATTCCTTCTAATATATCATGAGCGAGATGGTTATGCTGTACTCTATTTAAAGCAGAATCAAATTTTATTCCATTTTTATCATCCTTATTACAAATAGCTTGTTATAATTATTAGGATTACGTTATTCCACCAGTTTTAAAGGACTTTCCTGAAATTCATTTGAAGTTATCAAACAATAATGACAAAAGTATTGAGAAGTGAAACTTTCCACAAAGCCTCTATTCCATTAGATCCTAAATTACCTCCAACAGAATACACCGTCCCTTTAATATTAACATTATTTAACCAAACTCCATTAGTTTCAATTTCTTTAAAATCAGTTATTAATTTTGAAATTGTTTTCCTTGCCCAAAATATTTTAAATCAGTTTCTTTGCACATAAAAACTAGTTGAATGCTGTCTATATTTATTCTATCAATAAGATTTAAATTATCTAAAGTTAAATAAAAGGCCAAAATTTTATGTCTTATTTTGGCAGATCCTAAAGGGTTAAATAATTCAAAGGAGTCTTGATATAAAATAATCTTTAGTGCGTCAGGATAATTACGATAATTTTTTTTCTTTATAGAGTTTTCCATCGAGGAAATCCTTTAGTTTACCACAATTTGAAGAGTTACATCCATGGAAGGGACTCTAAAAAGCAAACTTTTGATAGTTTCCTTTATAGGAATATATTGCACATACCTATATTGGTTATAATTATTTTTTCCAAGAAATGGTGCAATATATTAAATTTTTTTTTCAATAATTTATTCGAATGTGTTTTGTTCTTAATGTAGTACTATTAACAAAGAAAATAAGTCACATTGTTGAATAACTACCAGAATTTCTGCTATCTGATCCTGGCGAGTAGATAAAGTTGATAATTTTAGTTTTATGTTTTCTTTCAAGTGATTTGTATTGAAATTCTGTAAAGCCTGAAATTCATCAATAATCACTTGAATAGCTGTTGATGGTATAAAATAAAGAGATTGTAACTTTAAATAAAATAAGTATAAATATTTCTCAAAATAATTATATGTTAAATTATTGATCGTATCTGAATCATTATTCAAATTATCTAAATTTTGTTTTAATCTAATTTTGAGATTATCTAATTTTGTTTTTTGTTTGAGAGAAATTGAAAAAATATTAGAATCATCGAGTATTTTTAAATCATCATTTATGTTAAATGAATGTGTATTTTCTAAGCATGTTTTATCCTTATTTTTATGATATCTCCACATATGACTCACAAAACTAGACTTATTTTTGAAAGAACTATTGCAATTTTAAAATGGGCAATCAACAACAATATTACCTGTTATACGTAATTTCAAATCAGCCAAAAGAGAATAATAATTTTCAAATTTCTGATTGCAGTATATACAAATCATAGAACTTTTCTTTTGTGGTTTTAAGAATAGGAGCATGTGATTTTAAAATATGCGATTTAAAAGTGTTATAATTTTTGAACTGGTGATTACAATGAGAAAAAACACACGGAAATTTGATGTTATTTTCATTTCTATGAATAGAAAAGTGCAAAGCATAGCCACGTAATGATGCAGAAATATAACTACAATGTATGCAAGAATACATCTGAAAGTCAAGATAAATAAAAATTATGATTACTTAGTTTTCTTCGGCATAATTTTAAGCAAGAAATATAAGAATACCATGTGTGTTGTTTTAAATTATCTTAGTTTTTGTATAATATAAAATGTTTTACAAAATACATAGAATTGCTTCTGTAATGATTAATTTAATATTATTTAATTATCATAATTTTGTGTATCATTGTTTGGATACTTAAAAATTATTTTCGTATATTTCCATATTTATAGTACAAATTTAAAACTTTATAAATAGAGCGTTTGACGTAATGATCATAACAACAAACCATTGAACTCTAAATAAAACTGTTTTAAATGAAATAACAATTGCTAAATGCATTTAATAGCTCGTAATTCTTTATTCTAAATATATTATCTTTTTTTTTCATTCAATGCAGTGTAATAGATACCTAAACAGCTGAAAATAAATTATATAAAATCTAAAAACACTTTGCATTTTGGCTTCTCTTGTAGGACATTAAAATGAAGGAAAAGGAAAAACTTTAAAGTATCTACCACACAACATATTTGCTTGCGAAAATTTAACACCGATTCCAGTTGTCAAATGTGGCTGGAGTTGACATCAATAGGCCTTAGCCAGCATAGTCCTACTAGTAATAATTATTATGTGATTTTTCTATAAGTCTTTCCTTACAAATCTTAGACCTTCTTTGTAATTTTTTAATCTCCCAAATCATCTACTTATTTAATTTTTTTCAAAATTTGCATTTGCAATTTGTTAGAAGGTAACGTTTAATGTAAGCTATGTTTACTATAATACTAATTTACCATAAGTATAAGAAAAAAGAAATAAAATAAAAGAAGAAGTATTAGAAAAAATGTTGAACACAACATATTTCAAATAAATTAGGCAAAACATATTAGAAAGCTGTCACTCATGTACTTCTGTTTCTTAATTATAGTTATTTATTCTATAATTTCTTTATGCTAGGAATTAACAATATTTAATAAATTAATTTTAAAAAAATATAAAACATATAATTCTTTTTCTTTAGGTATTGAAATTCGATTACCAAGTAATATTTATAACAATCAAAACGCTTAAATCAAATATTACTATAATTTCTAAGAAGTTTTGATGATTAAAATATCAATCAGCTATATTAACGAACTAGTAAAAAATATTCTAAACATTAATAAACTTGTAAAAATATACTGACACTTTATTCATACTCCTTTGTATAAATTAGGTTTAGAAATTTTTGAAATATTCAATCAAATTATACGTATTTATATAAATGAAAGTAAACTAACATTTTATATAATAAATAATAAGAAAATTGTACGTTGTTTTATATTTGGTGAATCAGTTATAAGAGACGTTCAAACCTTTTAAAATTCTTAACAAAAGCATCGCATATATTTTCATGGAAACGAATGCAAATGAAAATAAAAATGGCGTTGTTTTAGAATAACATCAAACGATAATCCCACCAATTTGAAGCGCATGCCCAGTGACAAGCAATTTGTCTCTCTCTGAATTTTACAGTAAAATTTGCTGTAATCTTCAATGTTCCTGTTACGGCTATTTAAATAACAGTTATTTTTACTGTATTTTTCCGTTTTTTTAACAGTGCAGCTATGCATTCCTATTATCTACAATTCACTGTTCGAACTGAAATCTTTTGGAAAAAATCTTAGTTTATGATTTCCTAACTGGTAGTCAGTATAGTCGCTGTTTTGCTGTATATTTCTTTGAAAATAACACAGATCTGATTTTTTTGGAAATAACACTCTTGGAAAACTGCTCCCAACGCAGTCAAATCTTCTAAACAAGAACTGTGGGTTTTGATGCCACCTTTTTAAAATTTTGATGTAGATTCATTTGAGATCTTAATGAGATTTTCTGTAATCGAAATTGAGAACCATATTAAACAAACAAGTACAAATCGTCTTGTTTCAAATAGTGAAAGTTCATTTAATTTATTATACAAATGGTTTTCCATTTTATTTCATTCATCGTAAAATATATTATTACATCTTACTTTACGTAAACATTCTAACGAAGTGTAATCCAAAGCGTAAAATATTGTATATTTCTTCGATAGCAAACTTTTAAATGAATATTTAAAATGTTCCCAGTTCATTGGCCAAGGGGTGTATGTCTTTAAATTTTTTTTTAACTATTACCAAAAGTGTTTTGATATAAAAAACTTTCTTGTTAGTCCTTTTGTTAGTATTTTTATGGATGATTATTCTTAAAGCTAACGCATTTCATTATAATAGCGTCATGTCATTGTACAAAATCTTATTTATTTTTTCTTTGTAATAGAAATAAGAATATAAATGATATAACTTCTATATATTTGAGTATTTACATTTCATAATGGCAAAAAGAAAAAAAAAATTCGTTTGCATATTATTACTTATACATATAGAATGCAGAAGGCAAATATACGTTAAAGAAAATACTTGTATTTAAGTATTTTCTTTAACGTATATTTGCCTTCTGCATTCTATATGTATTTATTACTAAAATATTGCTGGATAATAAATTACTCTTTACCTCGTCCACATTAAACAAATTTAGTTATAAACTTTGATAATCAATAATGATTACATGATCAAACTATGTATGGTATTTTGTTAAATTGATACTTTATGGATGTGCTACAGTAAGTATATTACAGATAAATTTATAAAATGATAAGAATTGAATTACTTTAATACATTTTCCTCCTTAACATCTTTACTTAAGACTTAAAATGAGATACATCAAATGATATATTACTACGAATACAAGTTGCTTTTGCTATTCTTTCTATTCGCGTATGAAGCCTACCCCAAATATTCCAAGTCTGCAACAAAAGAATGTCTATATTGAGTTGAATTTAGGATTTATTTTCTTCCTTATGTATCTGTTGTCGATGGTTCTTGTAGCGGTTAGTAAACTTTGTCGAAATGTTCTGAATACCAAAACTGGAATGAAAAAAACTTATGCTTTAATTATGAATTATAGATTGATTAATATGTAATATTACTTGCCAGATTTGGAATTTCGTACTTTTTGTATACATACCAACTATTGATTTACATTATTTTACATCACAAACAAAACTGAGGAGTCTTAATTGAAAAATTGTACATTTTCTCGATCATTATTAAATTCAGGCAAACAGTTTTATTAAAATATTTATCTGTTACATACATGATGATTTCATTTAATGTAGTTCAATTATTTAATTTCAATTCTTTGTTTGTTCACTTCAATTATTTGTTTAGTTTAATTATTTGTTTTGATACATTTTGTTATCATAAATTTAATGTTTTTAAAAATTTTGAATTCACTTCTCATATATCTTGCATACATCAAATATTTATATGATCAAAGAATAAGATATAATGATACATTATAGATAAAGTTTTGAAAACTATTCAACAATGAAAATAATTTGACAGTTTTGGAAAATGAATAGACTTATAATTCATATAATTTTGAGAAAGATTTACAATAAATTTACCCAAAACATTTTTTATTTTACACCACCATTTAAATATCTCAAAAAAATATGAATTTAAATTAAATAAATAATGACATAATAATAGATTTAAAAGTCATTATATATGCAATTACAGCGCCAATTTATGAAGGGAATATTTGAAAGTAAAGTATGATCTGAAATCTGAAAGTATTGTATGAAATTGTAAACTCAGCTATAAGATTTAGAAATGTCTGCATTAAATTTCACATTCAACTGATTAACACATTTATATCTATTATATTAATTTTGTTTAAGAAATTTTCTTTTGATTATATATATTGTGTTAATCTACTGAAAAAATATTTTAATGTCTATCGTGATTTACATAATTGTACTTAAATATATGAGAAATGTTTTTTTAATTATTATCAGAAAATATCTAATATATATCGCTACATACTATGAAATATATCACTGTAAAACGAAGAGTTTTTAGGGTTGCATATAGTTATAATTAATTGGATATGGGAAAAATGAACCTCTTTATTTGAAAATTATTTTATGCTTATCAAAATGCATAAATATCTTAATCCTTTGAAAACATTTTTCCTTTTTAAAACTAAGTCTCATAATGATCTTTAAATTACAGTGAGAGTTCCATTATAAGGACTCATTTCAAAAATATCTTTTTCAAACAAATAATTCATCAAATCTTTTTGCATTATAAGTACTTGCGTGTTACCTTACACTAAATTATAAAGCAATCATAATGATATTTTGGAAAGATGAGAAAACGCACCTGACTACTTTTACACAGAAAATAATTTTGAAAGGCTGTTTTATTTGAGACTCTGAAAACTCTAACAATAGGATAAAAAGTGGAAAAGAAAATTATAGCTCTGAAAACCTCTTGAGAGAAAAGTGTTACTTACCCTAATGGATTCCGTGCTCAGAACGTTTTACATTTAGATAATGAATAAGAAATATCTTTTCTTAACTCAGACATCATATGAAAATTCTGTTCTAATAAAATAATAGTGAAACATTACAAAAAGATAGAGGCACATTTTAAGATTTTACCTCTTAGCAAAATTTAAAATTAAAACTTTGGGTAGTAACTATAAATTGCTAATATTTTCTATAAACTAGAAATGCTTAAAAATCAAAATTTATTCTTATGGTTAACATAAAATAATTTAGGTATTATCAATAAAATTTCTTGTCACGAAAGCTGCAGTTCAAAAACATTTTTTTATGAAAACATGAAGAATTAAGGTTGAATTTCATTCATTTTGATGTATCATTTGGAGAGAGGGTAGAATAAATAATACCGTTATTATTTAGGTATACCGGTAGTCATTATGAAAATGGAACTACAATGCTGATAGAGGTGTCAATGTTGATGAGTGTAATCCAATTTTCATGGCTGTTAGTTGATAGAAGATCACCGATTTTTGTCAATGAATTTTGTTGAAACTCATGGAAGCTGGTAATCAGATCTGCGTACGAAAGAGTAAGCGTCAATGATCTCAGTTAGCATTTGTCTTAAAGAGAAATGGGGCAATTACCCAGGGTCTGTTGTTGTTACGCATATCATTTACCACAGAAAAATGTGTCAATACATCGATTCTAAATTTCATGTTTCTAAAAATGCAATTTTTAGAAAAATAATTTTCCTAAAGTAATAAATTTTGAAAAAATTAAATTAAATGAAAATACTTTTCAAAATATTAAGTTTTCACACCAGAATCCTCACTAACCAGTAATACATATTCAAATGATATCACTTGTTTCTTTATGTTTCCTTTCAGATTTTCAGAACAATAGCAATTGAAATTATTTTTGATGTGAACTGTAGTTTTGATTTTTGAAGCATATTTTCGTTTAATCCATCTAATTAATATTTATCCACGAATCCTGATCTGATCTTACATTTACAAAGGATTCTTAATCACCATGGTAGAAATTGAATCTTCAAATCATTGGAAGGAAGATTCTTGAGTTGATTATTCATATTTATTTGCACGTAAACATGGTGCTCTTATTGTATACTTAATTATCTTATTCTAAAAGATGTGTAATACTGTAATCTTGTTTCTCGTTTATTTGGCATCAAATTGAATTTGAATTTATTTAATATGCACAGTTTTATATTTTTATATCATCTTATATTGAATTTTTATAATTTAGTGAAAATAAAATTTCAAAATCTTAACATACAAACAGGAAATAGTGAATATTTAAGTAAAAATAAAATACTGAATTACATATATATTCCTCATTTCTGTTAATATTTGTGTACTTTTATCACAGAGAAATTCCAAAAGAGAAAAATTCTTTCAGTTTCTTTCTATATGCTATTTACTGTAATTTCCTTTTTCCTTTTTTCGCTTACACAGTTTTTCATTCGTTTTTGAACAGAAGAAAAGACTTTTTGTGAGATAGTTTTTATCCTTTTATGAAAGAATTTTTCAAAAGAAAAGTTTTCTCGGATATGTCTGGACTGAATTTTATTTTTCAAAATTATTTCGTTCTCCTTAAAATTATTTCAGAGTGATCGGTTAGTTAATCGACATATTTCTACAAGTTGTTTACCTGGATAAATTTGAAAACGAGACAGAAATAAAATTACAAACATTATTATAATATTCTATATTTATATATAAAACACAACTGTTAAATATGTTCGTAAATTATTTTGATTTTTGATATTTCTTTATTCTGCAGGTAAGAAGAAAAATAACTAAAAATACTAATTATCTTAAAATCATTTATAATTTCTCTACAAAAATTGCAAAAGATTTCCATGAAGCAACATATAAGTAAAACGTTACATAATAATTTTTATTTTTCATGCCTAGTTTTATATCAACAGTAATATATGAGTAAAAATATAAAGATAAAGAAGTTATTTTAAATTATTTAGATTTAACAAATATAATTATTATTATATTATGTATTACTTTGGAATTTTTATTAAAAAACTTCTACAATAAGTAATGTAATATATATATATATATATATATATATATATATATATATACAAAAAAAGACGGACCGACGCAACAATAAATATTATTAAAAATTAAAAAAAAATTTTTTTTAATATAATGTAATAATGTTTAATCCCACTATAGAATATGTATTACCGTTAAAAATATTTCACCTGTTGTCTACCTACGGTGCATGCATTCAAATCTCTCATGTATTAATAATTAATCTGAATACATGAGAATGTCTTGTTATAAAATTTCCACAAAATAATGAAACAGAAAATATTTTGCGATTTTTTCTTTTTGGTTATTTATTTTTGTTTCTGAATACAATATTACTTTATTAATTACGCTATGTATGTTATTTTATTAGTGTATGCGATTCTTATAACTAAATTATATTTTGTACTTTAAATGATTTTTGGAAATTCTCTTAAAAAGGGTTTTTGAAAAAAGTAAAGGAATTACTGATAATTTAAATTTTAATTTCTCAGAAAAATGCAACTTTTATGGAACAAAGAAGGTCTATATCAAGACTAGGAAAGTGTATACTCAAACCTAAGAAATGAATGAAAAATATAAGATAATATTTTTAATAACATGACAAACACACGATTCTGAAATGTATTGATCTAATCTTTTAATTATTCTATGTAATTTAAATGATGATATATGCAATACTTTCATGAATATTGAGAAAATTTTATACAACCTAATTTGAAGTAGCCTAAGGAATGAATTGTGGACTGCATAAATCATGTCATATATTATATATATATATATAATGAAGTTCCATATTTTCAATGTTCTTAGTTCTATTTAAAAATATAATAATATAGTAAACATTTTTGAAAATTTATTTGTTAAAAAGACAAAAATTTTAAAACTTATTTGTTCAAAAAATTGTTTTTAAAAACAAAAATATCTATCGCAAAAAGTAATGCAAACATTTGAATTGAATATGAAGTTTTATCACTTACAACCAATTATTACACAAATATGAAAGCTCTTTAAAGCAAATTATTAAATTACAATTTATTTCATAAAGGAAAATGTATAATCTGAAAAATAATAAGGACGAACTAAATTATCCCTAATTAACATTCCAGTGAAACTAAAAAAGATGCACTAAAATTATAAATCTGTACTGATTTAATTGAATTTGCATTCACTTTAATTTGATTTTTATAAATAAAAATAAATAGGAGTTAGTTTATATCAATATAAACAATACTATTTTCAAAAACTATTCTAACAATACTATTTTCTAAAATTAATTTACACTTAACATTTGATTCTTGAAATTCTTATTGAACGTTTTGCAAATTTTAATTACATGTCGTCTAGCACAGGATCTTTTATTTATAAATTATTTTTTAAAATAAATAATTATGTCTAGTGGATTGTAATCAATTACATATTACTATTATATATATATATATATATATATATATATATATATATATATGAGAATGGTTTATATTTATATTACATATTATGAGTGCTTTCTCATGAATAAAAAAATTTATTAAAATTATTATTAGTATAAAAATCTCATAAGAAAATTTTTCATTTACTTTATTTTTATCAACTTCAAAATGAAATTTTACAAATTACTTTTTTTCTAATTCTCTATATTTCTACTTAATATCAGTAAAAAAAATCATGCTTTTGTTGACAGAAAAATTTGAGTTTACTTTTTAAACCGAAACTATCAATTGATAAAATAATAATATTTCGCTAAAATCGTTTAGGAAAATGTTTGTAAGTAATGTACAGTGATACATTACATAGTTAATTAGAAAAAATAGGGATTGAAAATGTATAACAAAATATATTTAGATATATATTTATATGAAAAATATATAAAATTGTATTGCAAAACAATTTATTTATGAACTACCTCACTAAAGTTTTATTTCAAATTTTAGTTCATGTGATTCGGATATTCATTAAATGTAATTCATGGATGTAATTCATGTTTACATTAAATGTAATTCATGTTTTCCTAATTATCACGTTCATGTCTAAAACGATCTTCTAAGTAAAATATTTTAATAAGTAATTATTTAGAAAACAGTTTCATTTAATAACATAGAATACAGTTATAGATATTGCTAATTAAGTCAGTTTTTTACATTTAACAATTTAATTTGGTACTTAAAAATCACATATAACAATAATGTCAACAAAAGGATTTTGATAAATGGAGTATTGGATTCTAATTCTTAATATGAGAGAAACTAAACTTCTCATAGGGGGAAAAAACACAGAAATAATAACAATCGCAAAATAAATCAATATTTCAGTTTAAGATTAAAAACTATATTGTTACTTTTCATTACATTTTTCATTCTGATACAGTCAAATACTCTACTCTAATAGAACTTTACAAGTTAAAGAGATAAGATTTAATTGCATCATTTAGGGTGCTGATGTTACTAACGAGGATGATATTAGATTAATCACATTGTTTTCAATTCTTTATTTGTTCATTTCACTTATTCGTTTAGTTTGATTATTTGTTTGTTCCTGTTATTTGTTTTGATACATTTTGTTATGATAAATTTATCTTCAGTCGTTGATAACAACATTCTAAATCATGTTACTACTTTCCTATATGGTATGAAGTTCTAATTTAGATAATGGTTAGGAAGTAGTCTTACCAAGTCATCGCTAAATTTGTACAGAACAGTTATCATTTTTTGAACATAAGCTTAACTCATCTGAAGACACTACATCTTGCATGAAATTTTAATGGCTCTCTGACGACACTATTACAAATGTAAAAGAAGGTTATTTTTTCTAATAGCACAGTCTCCTTAAGAGCCTACATGAATACAGGGTTTAAGATGTCAAAAGAATAATGGCCTTGAAAAATATACGCATATGAAGAGCATTCTTGAGTTGTTCCATGGAAGTAGTCTGCGGGATCACTAGTACAAACTTGCGATTGGTTGATCAAAGTGTTCTGACTTTACTCCGGCAGTTCCTCCACCTTTGGAAAGTATAATGTACACTTCATCTAATCATTTTCCCGCAGCTGGTATACTGTGGAGGCTCTTAACAACTGGTCTGCTATGATTCAGAGCACTGAACAGCCTGCTCTATTCTACTAGATGACTAAATTTTCTAATCATCTTGTAATCAATCAAAGTATCTTTCAATCAATCAATAATGTTCGATTATCAATATTTTGATCTTTGGCAGAAAAAAGCAATTTGAAAGATGATTATAATGCTCCTAGAGGAAAACAATTCTTGTCAATTTTTCTGATTGTTACCCATATCTCATTCCCCTTGCCTTAGAAATTAATGTAAATCGTATAGTTTAAGGAATTTTTTGTACTGCTGTACCCAACAATTTAGATATTTTTCTAGTTATGCGTTCATTCTGTTACAGAAGCAAAATTACGAACCGGCCTGCTTATTTTGAATATCTATTTTGATAAGGATTGCTCTAATTTTAAATTTTTTGTTTTTTATAATGTTATATTAGTTAGAAGAAATAATCATTTTATTTTACATTATGCTTCAGTGTTAGCTTATAAAACACAAACATCAAATTTCAAATAAAAACTGGTGTAAAAATATAAAAACGTTTATATATAAATTATTTGAAACGTTATAAAACAATTTCTTGAATGAACTGTAAAAATAAAATATTTAGTATCCTTTAAAGGTTGTCAGACTATAAATAGGAAAACAGTCTTAACTCCTGCTGCGTCTCTTGAAGTACCTATTTATCGACGATAGTGAAGCGGGAAAACTCTTAAAAGAAAACTTTATGTCTTAGATTTTTATCTTCTTCTACTTCAATAAAAAAAATACTATAGAAACTGTAACTATAGAAACTGTAATGGAGTGTTTTTGGAAAATGGTTTATAGTTCTTTAAAATTTCCAATAATTTCATGTACCTAGTATATAAAATTTAATAACATAATATTATGATTAAATAACAAAATCGAAGTGTGCGATGTTATTCTTTCTTTATTAAGAAGCTTTTATTTTCACTTTAAATTTTTAACTAATTCTTTGTAAATTATTAATGGTTATCAAGCCAAATGGCAAGTATTCTGGCTTTTGGTGTAACATCTCGAAGTTTTGAATTCACTTTGGTGTCTTGGATGTGTTTGTTGTGGTACGGAATCCACTTATTTATAAGCATTTATCTAATTAGACGATGTGTGCAAAAGAAAAAAAAACTTGTCCGTTGAGTGACAAAACACCAACCGATTTTTATTAAAAATAAATTGTGAGTTTGGTTTTGGGCTATATATATTTTTAAGAGTTTTTCATGACAAAAAGTGTAAACTGATATTGGGAGAATAAAATAGATATTTTAAAAATTATGGATTTACGTAAATGTTAAAAAAAAATTCTTCTCTATTAAGTATAGTATTTTTCTTTGTAATTTAAATTTATATTTTCAGTAAACAGCATTATTTGACAAATCTCTTGTTTATTATTTTATTTTTCATGTATCTAATAACATTTCCTTTAAAAAATAAAACATTTTTATCTCATTTTTTTAAGAATTCAGACCATAAAAATATGTTAAAACTATACATCCCGTCATTTTAAAAATTGCATATTTATATAAAATACAAAAATATCTATTTAGTTTTAAATTCAAATTCTTTATAAAATTGCTTTTATTGATATAAAGTATTCTATGTGGTTTGAGTAAGCGCATAATAAATTTTAATTTTATGAGAATTTGATTAAATACGAGGGTTACTCTGAAATTTTTGAGATACGCCCTGACAAGAATTTACAAAATAAAAATAACGGTTTAATTTTAAAATACAAAGTATTTTAACACTGAAGACGATTTTTTACTGACTTACTTCAACTTGTTTAGCGTAGAATAAATTTTAAATAGAAGAGGAAATGAAGTTGACGAGAGAACCTTTTCGCGCTATGATTTTCTATGATTTTAAAACAGAATTAAAACAAGAAGAATGCGTTCAACGGTTGCAATTAGCATTTGGTAATGAATCTCCTGCTCGTGCTACTGTATTCAGATGGCTTAGAGAATTTAGCAGAAGTCACAATTTTCTTCAGAATGAAGAACACACATGATGGTCGCCGTCGGCAGTAATTCCTGATAATGTGTCTGCCACACGAAAAATGTTAATAGATGATAATCGCTGTACCTATCAAATGATACAGAAGGAACTTAACATTGGATCCGCAGCAATACACAAAATCATTCATGAATTACATATGAGAAAAGTACACATATGATAAGTGAATTACATATGAGAATTACATATGAAAAAAGTAGTTTGCTGTTGGGTTCCCCGTAATCTAATTGAGCACCAAAAAGAGGAGCGTGTTAGAATCAGTAAAGAAACTCTTATATTGCTAAATGATGGTGGCGACCGCATTATATCTAAAATTGTAACAGGTGATGAAACGTACATACAGTTTTTTTACATTTCAATACGTCAAGAAAGCAAAGTATGGGTCTTTGAAGATGATCCCACGCCGACAGTAGTGAAAACATAACGCGCCCTGAAAAAAGTGATGTATGCCGTTTTCTTCAGAAATATGGGATTGGTCAAAGCCATCAAGTTGGGAGAACAGAAGACAGTAACAGCAAACTTGTATACCACTAAATGTCTTCCAGAAATTCTACAAGAACTGAATGTTAGGGGCTAATGCTTCTCCATGACAATGCATCTTCACATACAGCCAGATTAACAGTTGAGTTTCTTAAACAAAAACAAGTTAAAGTGATCGAACATCCGCAGTATTCATCTGATCTAGCTTTGTGCGACTTTTGGTTAATCTTTAATCTAAAAAATAACTTACATAGACGTCGTTTTCATTCAGAAGAAGAGATTTGTGTGGATATAAATGCATTTTTTTCATCTAATCCAAAAAATGAATGGCTCGAGACATTTCACCTGTGGAAAATTCGTCTACAAAAGTGCATTGATGCTGGAGGAGACTACTTTGAACACACCTAAAATTTTGTAAGTATAACTTTAAAAACCTAGTTCTATCTCAAACATTTCAGAGTGACCCTCGTACAACACCCAGACATTCATCTCATTTGCAGTGAAGTTATATTTACAGCCTAGCGAGAACGTTCACCATTCTTTTCGTATAAAGTTAAATAAT
The DNA here is from genome assembly GCA_026290005.1 of Latrodectus geometricus. Classification (NCBI taxonomy): domain Eukaryota; kingdom Metazoa; phylum Arthropoda; class Arachnida; order Araneae; family Theridiidae; genus Latrodectus; species Latrodectus geometricus. The sequence goes on from JAPDSC010044860.1 coordinate 72,982, forward strand.
AATTGTTACAAAATCATTAAGATATCCCGTTTCCACAAAAATGTTTCACAAATATTAATATTAAACTGCAAATTATTATTAAACTGTAAATTATTATTAAAATATAAAATTATTATTAAATTGTAAATAGAAAGCAATATCAATTTACAATTTTTATTGTCAAATTGTAGTTCATTTCATTTCTAAGAAGTGTAATTCTGTGTTAGTTGTGCCACAAAGCTGAATAAACTGCCTTTTCTTAAAAACCAGCACTATTTAAAGACATAGCTATTTAAAAAATAGACAGTATTTTTTTCATGATTCTCAAAGACTACTTTTTTTTTTTTTTTTTTTTTGCAATCGAAATGAAATTACTGGAATTTCACCATTATGATGCTTTAAATATACAGCAAATAATTTTTAAAGAATATTTTATAAAAAAATATTTCACTAATAATTATTGTAAAATATATTATGAAAATTAAGAAAATAAAATTATGTCATTTGAAGTGTTTTAAGTTAAAAATATATGAATATTATCAAATTAAACTAATGGTTTTGAATAATTTAAGAAGCAAAACTATAAGAATTTTTTAAGTAAACTTGAACAATTATATAAATCTTTAAATTTGAAATAGATTAAGTAAATTATTGCAAACATTAGCACTTTTATACAAACAATTACAATTCTTAAAGTGCAATTATTCATTCTTTCCTAATTAATACGGGAATGGCTAACAATCGATTGATACTATATAAATTTACTAAACAGCTGTAAGAAAAATATATTATTAAAAGAAACAATATTTATAAATTACATTAATAAAACAAGATCAGAAAATTATAAATAAAATTACAAATTGAAACATTACTATTATATTTAAAAGATTATATATATTATATTTAACAGATAATACAATTCCGTTATATCCTCGGAATAAATTATCGAAAGGATTACTGAGCTGTTTATTAGAAATATAAACTTCGTAGTTTAAATATATTTTGTCAATAAGCAACTATTTAGTTTAAAAAATTAAATAAAACTATTATACTATTTTTTGTTTCTGAATAAGAAAACCTTTTTAAACAATACATGACGCAAATATTTGCGACAGTAATTGCAATTTTTTTCTTTCCATTTATAAAGATTATTGTACATGGTATAATGAAATTGTACCCAAAATATTTATGCCTTATAATTTTATAAGATAATGTTTATAAAGGTAATAGAAAGATAATTCTAAAATAGTTTTGCTAAAATAACAAATTATCATGAAATTATTTTTCATTTATGTTAATAAATAAAATTTGCACCTGATTCATACAGCTCAAAAAATTGTTTTTTGGAAGTATTGTGAATTTCTCTTAATTCGCTAACACTTTCAAAGGTTTTTGCTTTTTTATGACATTTTTTTCTCCGTAATATATTTAAATAATTTCGACAATATTCTGGTAATATATGAGACACCTGTGTGTGTGAGAGGACATTTATATTCTTGTGAGTAACTATTATTTCATTATTTAAATGGTATAAATAGATATTCTATTTTATATAAATATTCATTTCGGTCAAAAAAAAGTAAAAAGAAATTTAATGCATTTTCTAATGAAAAAATATATTTTAGGAATCAGTTAATAAGTTTAAATGTAATTTAACTTTATGGATTTTTCCTTATATAAAAATTTTATATGCAAAACGAGTTCTCATTTCAAAAGAGTTTCTTATTATACTGTATTTCTTTATCAGGCTTTTTACTTACTTTATAAAAAAAACAACTGTAAACCACATGCCTTATATGACTTGCTACCATTTGCATTGGAAATAACCAAAGTTTGTAAAAGCCATATGTGCAAACGCATTTTGGAAGCTTAAAGTTTCTGTATGTTTGATCCTGTATATTTCTTCTCGCTGAAATGATGGAAATTCTAGAGGCAGATTTTAAAGTAATACAGAAAGGAAAATATAACGGAAAATAAGTAACTGCTGTAGAAACTTTCGCTTAAAATTCCCGATTTTTTTTAAAAAAAAGAACTAAGACATAGCTTATTCTTTATGATTAACATGGCTTCGCTTCATTCTATTTTTAGAGATTTGTACTTTTCCTCAAAAGCCTATGGCTTAAGAAAATGGATGTTGTTGAAATTTCCGTTTGTTAAGGAATGCGGGAGATGGGAAATGAAATATTCATCAGTAACCCTTAGTAAGACTTTTCAAGCTAGATTTTATATTCACTCCAAGAAAATAAGTATAATATATCAAATTTATTTTTAAATTTTTATGTGGATTATTTAAAAATGTTAAAGATTTTAATCCTTCATATTTTTAAATATTAAGGATTAAATTATTTATCATGATTTGGAATTAGAAAACTAATACAAGTAAAGTACAATAAAGATTGCATGTTTATAAAATGAATTTTATTATTGATTTTCGAAGGTTTAATAAAACTGTTATTTATTCAGAAAAGAATATAACTATTCATTTTGTTCATTGGAAAATTTGTATTTAAATATAATAGAGAAAAATATTCATAAGTGTTAAAAAGTGATAGTTGTTTCTTGTTCTATAAATGTGTAATATTATATAAAATAATATTATACTTTTTTTTATAATTAGAGAATTCTTTGCTGATAAGCAATGTATTAAATACATATTTGTTAAATGCCCAGAAATTACGAGATTTTTAGGTTATAAAACTGTCATTTGTTCACATACGAATATGACTATTGATTTTGTTGATTGGCAAATTTGTATTTAAATATAATAGAGAAATTTATTCAGCAAGTAACAAAAAAAAAATGATAGCTACTCCTTGTTCTGTAAATGTGTAATTCTATATAAAATACAATATTTTTTTATAATTGAAAACGTGTTTGTTGATAAACAGAGTACTAAATATATATTTGTTTAACGCCCAGAAATAACAAGATAATTTTATAGGATGGTATCAAAGTAATCATTATTTAACTAAAATCGATCATTGACAATTATATCACAAATTAGAATTTCAATGACTTAATATACCGTATACACATTATTATTTCATTAATTAGAGAAAAATCATACTTTATTTAACCATCTCTAACAGTGAAAAATAATCATGATTAAAGTATACCGATATGACAGTTATAAAATAAATTACAGTAAAATTACAAAAAAGGGAATCCGATTTTATCATAGTATTACATTTATAGTATTTATGTTGAAA
>JAPDSC010044862.1:0-12094 GCA_026290005.1 Latrodectus geometricus
TAACATAAAAGTTAATTTTCTGTAATTGATATTGATATCAATAACTATTAAAATTTTAAGTAATATTTAATTACAACTTATTGTTTTGAAAATAGTTTCTGATTTATTTTATGTGAATCATAATTTTCTATCATTAATCTTTCAATATTAAAGTTATCTATACTGATTTGTGATATATATGTATTTAATTTTGTTATGTTTTCTTAACATCAGTTGTAATTGATTTGCTTTTCCAAAAAATAATCAATTTCTATCATACAGTTAATAATGATTTATTTATAGTATTCTTAATCATTAAGAATAGTAATAGTATATATATAATTTAATATAAAAATAACAATATGAATTGTTTCCTAGAACTTTATAGTGCGTCAATCAAGCAAGCCCAACACAATGGCTCTGTCTGTTCGACTGCCGGAAAATAAAGGACCCTATGTGGAGCACTACTTGATCGAAACTGTTGGTGATGCTCAGTTGCGACTGGAAGGCTCCGACAACAATTTTCATGCCATCCCCATGTTGGTAGCTCATTATTGTCAGTGCTGGTGAGTAATTTTTAACTTCTGCAAAAGTTTGGTAGTTGAACTGAATAACAAATACAAATATTTTTTATTCAGTTTAACATTACAATGACTTTTATGAATGCTGAATAATAAATTTCTTTCCTTCTTTGATTAGATTCGTACTTAATGAATTATGACCATTGACATTATTAATAAAAATGTTTAATAAAATATATTTCAAAATGTATATAAAAGAACACTGAACTAGACTAGTTTTTCAATATGTTTATTTAGCAGTATACAAAATCAATAGCGCTTGACTTGATATTCTGACAGATCCAGTTATTTCGTCATTCATGACTTTTCATAAATGCATATTCATGGAGCAGAATATTAAAAACTCTTACCTTATATGAGAAAATTTCTTGGTTTCTATGTAATTTTATAATTTGTTTCGATTGCGAAAATTTTGCATAACTGTTTCTATTTTTTATCATTTTTTGCTCATTTCAAAATTTTTATACTTCATTTCCACTTTATGTGTAATGTAACATTTGTTTTTTATAATCTATTTTAGCAGAATATTTTTAATACTTCTCTTTTTGACTTCATATATTTATTATTTTATTATTTTTGATGAAAGTTAACTATGTTTTGTACATTGATCTGTTTAATATAGTAATTAAATTTAAAAAATTTATCTGCTGTTAAGGCTATTATTAAAATTCTATCTTAAAATGTTAGATTATTGATTTGTATGACATAAACTGACATTGATGTTAAAAATTAATGAAGTAAATATAAATTCTAAATTTTATGTCATGTAAAAGTATAAATCTATTTTCAAAAATGTTTATGATTTATTAATTTTCAGTGTAGTTTTATGGAAGAAAAGAAGTATTAAGTTAGAAACTGTATCATTTTAGTATTTTTATATTGTGTTACATGCATAAAACCCTTTTGCAAATTTATTCTTTGCTATATCTGTGTGATTTTGGCATATATAAAAAATTTAAAAATACATAATTTTAGTTCTGTTATATTAAATTCATTTACTTATCAGGCCATTTTTAAGCAATTTTTATAATCCTTTCTTCTTTTAAATGAAAGATAATTACTTCAGTATAAAAATTTATTTTAAAACCAGGGTTTCATTTAATTTTTAACTTATAATTATATTGTTTTTTGCGGACATTAATAATCCTTTTTCCTTTTGAGTTTTATATCATAATTTTGATTGAATATTTTTAATGATTTCAAATTAAAATTTTCATTTGTATAGAAAATAAAAATCTATATTTCTGTATGTTAGATAATTCTTAAAGCAGAAATTTATCTCAATACATTTTAAAAGAGAAAAAAACATTTCTTTAAAACTTGTTAGTCAATAGAAATTTTTTCATGCATTAATTTTTCTATTTTCCTATTTATATTTAATCTATATACCTTGCTTTGTTATACTTGTTGATTTATCACAACAAAATAAGATTTGTTTTTTCAAATTTGTAGCAAAATGTTTAAATCTAATTTATAAGATTTAAACATTTTGCTACAAATTTAATGATGTTTTTTTAAAATATTTGTTCAAAAATGAGTAACATTATAAATTTTCTTTCAATACAAAGATGATTTGTATTGATAGAAAATTTGCCAATGTGTTGTTTGTATTTTTAAACTTCAGAAAGTGTTTTGATAGACTTCTGTTGTGTGTTTTGGTATTTAACTCCTTCATTTCTAAAAATCAAAGCATAAGATAACTTATTTCATTATAAATTTGTTTGCTTTCATATTAGTGATGAATTACCCGTGCAACTAGCATTGCCGTGTTCCCTTGCTCAAGCCGGTTCCAGGCAAGAACTGTCATCATTAGCTCTCTTGGGACAAGGTAAGTGATCTTTTATTGAATCAAGCAGTTTTAAAAATGACAAAATTATCAAAGAATAACATAATTGGTTGCACATTAGAAGTGATTGATTATTCTTAAGATAATTATGCTGTTACAGAGTAAGAGTTGAAAGATGAGTCCGTGAAGTCTTAAGATAAGAAGTACATGTCTTAAAAGAAAAGAAATAGATAGAAATGTATATCATTTTGATTCATAATATAGCTTTGTAATTATTAGCTTGAAAGATAGGTAGAACATTTCAAATTATCCAAACTTAAGCAGATAATAAGCAAGTTCTTTCAGATTTTTGTTTCAGATTTCATTTTGTATCTCTTGACATGAGAGTTGATTTGTCAAAATTCTAGTTTTTAATTAACATTTGAATTTAAACCTCAACTTATGTTGGTAGTAAGTACCAGTATGATAGAAAAGTAAGGACTTCTCACAGATAATGAATCATTACGGTATTGCAAGGGGGAAAATCAGGAAAACTCCCCAAAATACTTACATGCATGTATGTTATATCAAAGTGCATCTATTTTAAGTTTTTAGGTCCTTACTGAAATAGCTCTTGTCTGAAAAAAAGAATTACACACGCATAGTGATTTATCACTCAAAGAATCAATAGAAATTATTATATGATGGCAATGCATTGTTTTCTCAGCTCTTGTTCTAAAAAATAGCTATGTAAATCTGACTTTCTATGAAAAATAACTGCCAGAAACTTAACTATTGGGTCCAATTTGTTTATTGACAAAAAAGGAAAGACCTTTAAATATTAATTTTTTTATTGTTTTATTCTATTGATAATTTAGAAAGTTATTAAAAATTTCAAAGATATATCTGTTACTGATATTATTCATTATTAAGTGATTTCAAAGATACATCTGTAATTGATGTTGAATGATATGAGTGTAAATTATTAAATGATTGTGTTATTGAAGCTAAACTATTATATATTGTATAAATTTAATTTTTTTCCCTCAGATTTTTGGTTATCTAGTCTAGTTCAAAGTCCCAATGCAACTCTTCCTTCTGGATCATTTCCAAATAGTGAGCTATCTGATGCTGTAATGCATTCCACTTTCAAGCCTGGTCCAAGTATTGCCAAAGCATGGAGTGGTCCTTCCCCTCCATCGACTCTACATCTCAATGGCTCTGAACAACCACCTGACATTAGTTCTCCCAGCAGCAGTTCTCCTCCACCACCAATAGCCCCAAAGCATCAGTCTCATGGTGCTCCACCACCACCTCCTCCACGGTCCTTCATGACTTCCAAAGCCTCATCCTGTGCCAACACCATCACATCTCAACAGTCGGAAAGCTCTCCAGATGTATCCTCTCAAAGCAGTCTCAATGATTACAAAAGTCAGCCCGAAAGAGAGAACTCTGAAAAAAACGAGTCTTCAAAAACAGAAATTGAAATTAAAAAAGTTGAAAAGAAAATTCCTAGAGTTGCACATTACAAGCAATCCAACATTGTTGACTTACCACCTGCTTACTATAAGAGTAGCCTTGCTGATAAAATTAGTGATTATGAAGACATTTGGGGTAATGCTGGTACATTAAAAGATGGGGAGAAAATTACTAAACTTAAGACTTTCCTACCAGCTGGTAGGAATGATTCTCCTTCTCATGAAAGCTGCAAGCAAAAAGATTTCCAACCCTCAAAAGTTCAGAGTGATAAAATCACAGCCAGTTTCAGATGCATGTACACTCAAGGTACTCAAACTGATCAATTTGGGGCAGAAGTTCCATTAGACTCTTCTTTGAATGGTACTCAAAATTTCAGTGAAAATCTGGAAAGTTCTCCAGAAGAATGTTATAAATTATCTAGTCCATTTTATTCAGAACCAGTTGATTCACTTCCTGCTGATTCTGGCGATTCAATTTGTGGTCCTGATCGGGAACAATTACCTTATAGACTATTCAACCACCGTTTCTCAGATCCAAACCTGCACTGGCCACAGAATTCACAGTGCCGCAAAATTGACACAACTTTAGATGAAGAGCGTCTAGCCAGTCTTTCTTCCAGTGTTGATAATATTAAAGCCTTAGGCCCATCTCCTTTGCACAGGAGACAACAAAGTATTGCTCTGTCTACACAATGGGTCCAAGAACTCAGCCAAAGAATATCTTCCAATTCAACAAAGAAAGATTGTCAAACTCAGGTTTCCAGTAGAGATTTGATTCTTTCAAAGCCAGAAAATAAAAAGTCTTCCTCTCCTAAGAAATCAAAAGGGCATGCTGGTGGTGGTGCCTGGCCTCTAGATTCTTCTTGGGAATGGATGGCACATGACGATAGCAGTAGTGAGGAGGAGGACATTGTACCTGGAACTTTAGGTTCCAGGTTCCCTCTCCATTTAAGGTACAAAGATGTTGACAGCGTACTTGGTGATACTACTACTGTTGAGGACATAATAGCTTTACGCTCTCCAGAACTAGCTCTTCCAAACATTGGTCCACTCACCCAGAGTAATGTAATGCGTGTATCGGAATATGATAATTTGGATCGCGCTCCTGACCTTGAAAAGGAAGTATCAAGCATGCAACGTGTTAGTGAGATTGCAGATGACACAGCAACTGAGTTCTGTGAACCTTGGGACAGTCTTCGCTGGGAAAGGTTGCTTCGATTAGTCATTCCTGAAACTGATATTCTTGGTGATGATGATACTTTACAACGTGAAAAGATAGAAAATCAAAGGAATTTCATTCTGGAAAATGGACAGAAAAATGAAAATGGGGTAAGTTTTATTTGTTTTGCTCACCTATATTTTCTTCAAATGTTTATTATTATTCTGTTTTATCATTATTTTCTATATACCAAATAGCTTATTACATTTTCTTAGGAAGCTCTATAAGAGTTGTGCATACATGTAAATATGTTTAAGCATTCTGCATGTATATTAATTGGGAAGACCACTTGATAATTTACCCAGTTTTCTCCCTTTCTATTCATGGAAAGTTTCTCCTTATGTCAGTCTTTTATAGATGTAAAAATACCTAACCATGGGTTTTAGTTGTAAGACTGTTCAATATATGATATCAGTATCTTACTGTGTAATGTTTCTCATAATATTTTGATAATTTTAATTCCTCATTGTAGAAAGCTGATGAGATTCCTCATAATGTGGGCCTTGAAGATACTGAGAGCAATTCAACTGTGAGTGCTTACAGTGATATAACTAGTGAAGGCAATGATGATACATCTGCATCAGAGTATCCTACTGTAAGTTCAGAAAGGTATCGAAATAAAAGCTTCGAAGAAAGACTAGATCCTTTATTAGGTAAGCTTGCTGTTTGGACTTCTGAAATTTAAGATAGTAATTTTCATTTATAGTATTCCCTTTTAATTGCTTTCTGTTTTGCATTTGTATTAACTATGAGTTGATTTATTCTTTCACTGAGTCAATAAATTGATGATCCAAGTTTTTAATGATATATTTCATATTAAATATCAATTCATTATTATTTTAAGCATGTTATACTTCATTTAACAATTTTTTTTAGCGGCACAAAGAGTAGCAGCCTTAAGGAACAGAAGTGCCTCAAAAATTGGTGAAAACATAAGACATTACATTTTCCGGTAAAATAATAAACTTGGTCTATATTTATACTTAATAATTCTTCAATAACTAAATTAAATGAAAGAACTGTATTTCAGGTTAGCTGATGAGCGAGATAACACATTTGCTAAGTCAATCGAACATTTTATTCAGTGCACCAAAGAAAGTACTGAAACAAAGCCAGGGGTTGTAATGAGAAATGTTAGTATGATGGTCTTCTATTAAAATATGAAACTACACTATTTTAAAAAGGATTGAAAGGAAAACATTTTTAATAACTATTTTATTTTTTAGATTCGTCAGTTTATGAGTGGTATAAAGAATTATCTCTTAAAGCATGGTGAAGGAAGGTTTGAAAATCTCTTGCAAGAAGAAAGAAGCAAGGTACTCATAAAAATTTATGGAGCAAAAATGTTTAAGTTAAATTTTTGCTTTTCTTATAAATATTTTTTAAATTAAATTACTTTTTACTTTTTTATAGAATTATTTTTTTAAAGGACTTGTTTCTTTGAAAAGAATCTCAAAGTTCTTTTCTGTTTGATACTAATAATATTTTTCTGTGATATTTTGCATTATTTTGGTCTCTACATTATGATTTTTAGTTACTTGAGAATATTAAATTTCATTTTTTTATATTATGATTTATTTTTTATTAAGACATGTTTAATTTGTTAAAATGAATATGAACAGTACTAATTTGATCATTTAATAAAAATTAACCTTTTATTTACTTTTTGAAGTATATGAATGTAATATGTATTTTATTTATTTTCAAATTTTTAAAAAAATCTTGAAAAATTATAAATATGAAGAAAATATTTGTTTGCATTAAATACTTTTCACTTATTCAGAAAATTTTGTTAATTAAAATTTATTTCTTGTCATAGTTGAGATCAGATGAATTCTTAGATATTGATGCAGTGATTGAAGATTCTCTTCATAAGTTGGTGATCAAGCCTCTTAAAGGTTTCATTTACCAATTGTTTGTAAACGAATACACAAGGTAAGAAAAATATTCATTACATTTAACATGGTAGCTCTTTGTAATGTACAATAAGATATTAATGAATAATTTAACTATGATTATTTCTGTTTATTAAAGTCTTATAAAGTATTAAACCTAGAAAAATTAAATTTCAGCAATTTCTTGTGATCCATGTCTAAGTTATACAGTCATTTATTATTTTAATGTATAAAATTTCATTTTGAAATTACTTAAAAATTTCTGCAGTTGCAAACATTTTTCTGAAAATACTATATGTTTTTTTAAATTTAAATTAGTATTTTAATTTTAAGTAGTTTTATCGTTTCTTCATTAGTTTGGATATTTTTAAAATGGGTTTGATTATTTGCTTCCTTTTAACAGTGTATTGTTATATGGAATATTGTATTCATAAAATTTTATATGTAAATTGTTAGTTCTTATTTTATTGAAAATTGTATGTTCTCTTTTCATTTAGAAATGGATCATTAAAATTACTTTCTGATAACATTAAATTTGCACGTTCAAAGACCCCAGAAGAATTAGGTGTACGGGTGAGTATTATTTATATTAATTTGAGATTGTAATTAGATGAAAATATTTTTAGGAAGAAAAGTTTGCAACTATTTAACCTAAATTTAAATTATTTTAAATAATTGTAAAGATTGCTAAATGTTCTCATTTGAAAAATATAATTCTGTAAATTTCATAATCCAAACTTATTTATTCATTACAAGATCTTGTTCTTTTAATAATTATGCTTGTAATTAGCACTTTGATTTCAGTTTTAAAAAGACTATAGTTAGATTTCTTTAAGGTTTTAATACATTAATTCTATTCCCACTTTGGAGCCAAGCTAGCAACATAACTAATCATTCTGAATTTGGTTCAACAGATTTGATTCCCACATCGGACTTGAAGATTGAAAATGACCATCGAGCAACAAATAAATTAAACCAAATCACTTTGGATGTAAATGTTTGTAGCAGTCCAGAATCCACTTTGGATGTTAATTTAAACATCTTTGTTAAATTAACTTTCATATACAAAAAGTATATGTGCATAAGAATTAAAAACAAAATACTGCTCTAGCACAGTTGCTAAAAATAGTAGTTTAGAATTCACTTCAAACTATAGATCCCAATCAAATAAGCTGTCACATGCTAAAATTGGTCATAGAGTGTCAAATCAACTTATTTTTTTAATAAATGCAAAACTTTTGAATTGCTTTTTGGCTACATATGAAAAAAGAAATGGGAATTATTTTATGGGTACAGTATATATGTTTTAAAACTAAATATGAAAAAGTATGGAAAAAGGATTTAATGTTATTAAATCAAAATTTGCATAAAAAATTTATGCTATTTTTTATTAATATATATATATATATATGAATAATTTTCTTTTTGTTCTTATTTATACATTTTAAATATTTTTTATGATGTCTTCTTGAACTTCTAAGTTGCAACCTTTTAAGTTTGTAACATCCATTGTTGGTCTCAGACATAGTCCCACTAATTTTATTTTTCAAGCATCATTCAAATAATAAAGAAACTGCTGAAATTTCAGTCTGTTGAATAAAAAGAATTAAGCTATTTGAGGAATTAAAAAAAAATTTCTAATTGTTTAGTTTTTAATTTAACTAAATAATATGAATTAAGTATATTTGAATATATTGTAGTTATACGGTTCTCAATCTCATTATAACGTAAAATAAAGTAGAAAAGAGAACTAATGCAAGAAAAATGCACCAGATTATTTATTTATAAAATGTGGTTTGTTCCTGTACTTTGGCATATCTAAAAGTACTGGGCATTTGTTGAAACAAATATCTATTTTCATGAAGACAGTCTCATTCAGTCAGTTTTCTTTTCATTTTATTCTTGTTGGCATGATTTCTTTTGAATTTATAAATAGATATTTTAGCTTTTCTGCTTTTCTTTTTAGTAAAATTGTTCTGCTTTTTATTTATAGTAAAATTGTGGAACGGAGATATGTAGATTCTTTATAGAGAAGAATTGAAATTCACATTACATCATTTATTTTCATTTTGATCATATTCCTCTTTTTCAGCCTGAATTCAAGTTGCCAGAAGGTACTTCACTGGAGGTGGTTAATCATTTCTTTAATCGTTTGCAGCAGGCATATTCTCCATTGAAGAAACTGGAAAATTTATTAGCAGCCATTTCTACAATATATAATAGTGTATGTTGCCAAATTTCTTTTTCTTCTATGTTAGTGTTTATTTAAATGATACAAAAAGAAATTTTTAAACACATATGCTGATCCAAAATGATAAACTCTGTTTGAAATTGTTGTACTCTGAAATATTAAATGATTATGCACGATTTATGCTAACATTTTAAAATGATTTTATGTACTCAATTTCCTATCTTTAATAAACATTGGTATATTATTTGCAAGATTTTGTTTTCAAATAAAAAAAAAAGCATCACATAATCCGCACCTTGGCATTTTTTTTCTGCGATAGTCAAAAATATTCAAATTTTAGTAACTTTTAAAACAAGGTTAGACATATTTTAAAAATAATATATTATATATGTATATTTGCTTTGTTAATAATTAAATGAAAGCAATTGATTCGAATTGTGTTTTGGGTTCATTTTTCTTTTCTACCATGCATGTTTTGTTTTTTACATCCAATTAACACATTTGTTGCAATTTTCTTTTTATTTGCTTTCGCTATATCTTTTAATTTAAAATCTCCTGTGTAACTAAACGTTTTTGCTGCCATATGAAGATATATGAATTTGAATATTTTCAGAATGAAACAGCATACATCAAGACAAATTACGAAATGACATTAACAAATTGCGAGTGTAATATCTTTCTGAGGAACCGAATTCGTTTCTAAACATAATTAGACAAAACTGATTATATTTGAAATAAGGCACCATGTTGTGTTGCCACTTGTTTACTTTATAAAACATAAAATGCATTTCTTTTAAACTCCCTTGTAAGCTTTTCTGAGGAAGAATGTTTTTTTTTATCAGATTATCTGAACTAGCATATTATTTGCACAATGAAATTCAAAATTTTAACTCATAATCTGCAGATTATATATAGGAGAAATCGATAAATATTGGGCTTTTTTTTCCCCCTGTTAAATTTCGTAAGTTTTTCTATATAACAGCTGCATTTAAAAAAAAATCTTAAGCATAAAATTTAAATGCCATTTCATTATTTGAAAAGTAAGCTAATTTTTTTCTTTTATAAACTATATTTAAAATTACTGAATATCTCAATATCCATATGTTTACTCATATTGTTGCTTCAGGTATAAATCAGCTAAAAATAATGCAAATAAAATTAATGTTTTCTCTGTAGAATAGAATTTTAATCATAAAGTCATTAAAATCATAAATAAAGAATACGTGAATTTTATTTATAATTGGTTATATTTCACCTTTGATTATGAGATATGCGATATATATAAAAGTGTGTGTGTGTGCATTGATTGTTTTAAAATTATGTTTTTAGGTTCAACAAGACAAAATAGCTCAAGGTAAAGAAAATGTTTCTCTAGGCGCTGGAGGTAAAATTATTATTTTTATTTTGGAAAATTTCATAAGTTTTTTATTTATTAAATCGTGAAACTTTGATCATCCACAAGGTTAAGATATTTTTGCTTTTATCACAAATTTTTGCCAGACTTTAAATTTATATAAGTTGAGTAAAAATGATATAAATTTGTTGTCGCCGTAGCCTAGAAAATTTCAAATACTTAATATTTTTACTTTCATTAGTCATCAAAATATATTTTTTTAGAAATATTATGTGAAATTTTATTCAAAAACTTTAAATATAGAATTATATTTTTATGATAAAATAAATGAATGTATTATTTAAATTATGTCTGGTGCAAACACAATCCAGTAATTACATCCTTATTCTTATAATTCTTCTGATATAATGAAACACTTAGATCTGTAATAACATTTTTATTTATTAAATTTTAAGACACAATACTGTAATCTTTGGAATGACAATGCATATTTATTTTTGTAGATTTTCTACCTATCTTCATTTGTGTGCTTGTACGCTGTGGACTTATTGCAGCTGAAATAGAAGCAGATTACATGTGGGGGTTACTTCATCCCTCTCTCATGGCAAGGGAAGGAGGGTAATAATTGTAGTTCATTTACTATTGAAGCTAAATATTGCCATTATTTTATTAATATGTTCAGCTATAAATTAACATAAATCTTACATTTTTTTTTTTTAATATTATATAAAGAATTTTAACGGATGCTTTGAAAATTAAATGTATGTATGTTAAAGATTTTGTAATGTAAACACATTTTAAGTTGAATGTTAAGGAAATATGTTGTAACTTTTAAATAAAAGGCAACATCAGCCTAAACATTGCATTTAAAGAAAATGGTTTAAAATTTGAATTGAGCAGAAATTTTATATTAATGTAAATACTGCATTAATTTTAATTGGGAATGACAACTTCACCGACTTCACTCTCACTAAATGTGTCCTTACTATGTTTCATATATATGGAATTGTTGCTTAAGGTAAAGGATAAAATAAAAATGTAACTCAAATTATAGGTTAGAAAGTCGAAAATGTATTTGCATTTATAAATGTCCGTATGTTTACTCACTAAAAAAAAAAAAAAAACTGATTATATGAGTATTATATTCTTAATACTCATTTCATGCCAAAAATATTGTTATAGTATCTTATTAGTTAGGAGGGTAAAAAGGGAAGTTTAAATTAAATTCTCTACAAAGTACCTCCAACTAAAAAAACTACAACAAACTACATTATATGAAGCATTTACTTACGATTACAAATAATTAAAAGGATTTGTAAAATCTTTTTAATTGCTTTTGATAAAAAAAATTTTTTACAAATCCTGATCTAAATTAGAAACAACAATTTATCATTGCCATATTTTCTGTACAATCTGTAACTAGTGTTATCATTTCAGGATCTTAGTATTTTTCTGCAATGCAATGTCTCTAAATTCTACAAAATTTGTAAAATTTTAAGACTTCCACTGACTTGTAAATCAATAGAATATGTATTGACTTTATATATATATATATATATATATATATATATATATATATATATATATATATATATATATATATATATATATATATATATATATATATATATA
>JAPDSC010044864.1:13071-71930 GCA_026290005.1 Latrodectus geometricus
ATACTCAACCGAACTTTTTTTATTATTTAAAGAGATGACTTTTAAATTAAAATTCTCTTGTATTTTTAAAACACTGTTATTAATTTTTAAAAACATTACTTGAACTAAAATAAATTAAATTTATTATGGTTTTGTTGAAATTTAAGCAGTTAGAAAATAACTGTTAAGTAAAAAATTGTAATTAATTGTTGAAACTAGAAAATAACAAAGTTTGGGTTAGGTTAAAAATAGGGTACTTTATGTGAATAGTATTGTCACTAGTTCCCCAACAGATTTAATAATTTAGATTATAATTACAACTTTTAATGTTAATGTAGTAATAAGAGAATTATTTTTACACCTATGAAGCCAGTTCTTATTTTTGGATTAAAGATATTAAATTCAAAAGTAAAAATTTCACTCAAATAATGATATAATTTCTTATTCATATAATTACGAAAAATAATATCATATTTTCCTTTTGATAAAATGCATTATTATTAAATTTCATTGTATTAAATGAACACATTCATTATTCACTCGCCTTTTTATTTCTTTTCTTGTATGTATCCGATTCAAGTTGACTCTTTGGGGCATGATCTTCTGGATATTTAGAATAGCTGGACTGAATATAAATTGACTTTTCATCTGACGCTTTGCTACTCGTGTCTTCTCCGGAGATTTCATAAGCTGATTTATCCTCCTTTGTTTCTTCTGTTGGTTTTTCATAAGCTTCTTTACTATCGCTTTTATCATCCACTGGTTTTACATAAGCTGATTTATCATATTTTGCATCTGCCGATTTTACGTACAAGGATTTATCATCTACTTTCGGATTTTCATTACTGGCTTCAGCAACATCAACTGCTTGCTTTGGTTTCGCTGATTCGTCCACAACTGACTTGTAGCTTGATATAACTCTGACATTTAGTGCCTTCTGGTCATGGGCTTCTGGTACTTCCGTGACTTGTTGAGCTTTATCAGTCACGGGTCGTTTTGTGGTAACTAGTTCCACAGTTTCAGGCATCACCAAAGGCTTTGCAAGGGACATGACTGTTCGAAGGAGTTGACGGACATCAGGACGGAAACCTCTTTCTAACTTTTTCAAATTTTGAATTGACTGGAAAAAAAATCGAAATCATGTTAGTGTGGTATTAAAATAATTTTTAAAAATTCCTAATTTTATCTTGCACATGCATAAAAATTTAATGATCAGGGTTCAATACAGGCTTGATAAAAATTTCATCTTATTTAACAAAAATTATTTGAAAAATATTTCACATTTAAAATGATGCAAAGGATGTAAAATTTTTAACATTACCTGAGCATTCCTCATTTATAAACACATTTTTAACACATAAATTTCATTAATGTAAATAAGTAAGAAAAACGAGCCGAAAATATAGAATGACGCTATCCTTTAACTATAACTGTAGGTCTAAGGTTTGGTAGGTTTATAACCATTTACCTTGATTTTATAGTGAAATTGATTGTAACCTAAAAAGAATCTACATAAAAAATAGATAGTTCTATCAAATAAAATTTATACAATAATTTTAACTCAAGGAATAGTAAGTACTCCCAAGTGATTGTACAATACATGGCAATGAAGATTTGTAATGGAAATAAAAAATTAGAAAGAGTTCAATTTCTTGATTAATATATTTAAATGAATATAATTATTTCCAAAAATCAATGTATTTATATGAATACAATTATTTACATACAATCATTAAGAAAACAAAATTCCTAGTTACTATAATTATACATGATAAAACAATCAAATTTATTCAATTATTTATTTGAGATTTTTTTGTATTAATTATATACCTATAAACTATATACATCAAAAAAACATATATATATATATACATATATGTATATAACAAAAAGAATTTTTTTTTTAAATTTATATACATAAGTATATATAAAATTTAAGAAGAAGAAATTAACTATGTACAAAATGATAAAGAAAAAGATAGTAAATTGTAGTAATAAGGAGTGCAAAAAAAAAGAGAGTATATAATCCTTTAACTATAACTCTGAAAACTATTTTTAATAATAAAATTGACAATATTTTTAAGCATTATCCTTAATTATATATCCTTAATTATTTCTGAATATCCTCAAACATTATTGTATAAGTGAATTATGGACTTTTATGTTGAAATATTGTTATAAGTAACTTAAGATATTTTTATCTTTCAAATTTAAACAAACATACTCATCAAATTTTATTCTCGCATTATTTTAAAAACAAATATTTTATTATATAATATTTATGTATTATTATCGATAAAGTATTGAAGAATAACTTTAAATTAATTGATTTATACCTTTTGTATATCAGAATACACATTATCAAATCCTTCATCCAATTTGGATCTTGTCTCTTGTAGTTTCTTTATGATATCATCGATTGCCTTCTTTGTCTCTGCTATCTTCCCTTTTTCTGGTGCTTCATCCCTAAGAATCAAGTTTTAAGGAAAATCAAATTAATAATTGATTTTAAGTCAATTGCTGACTAAATCAGAAGAAATAAAATAGTTTCTACATATTCATTACAGAATATTTTTAAGGTTAAGGTATTAAAACGTAAAGTTTTTTTAAACCAATATCATACAGAATATATACTTCGTATTATACAACCTTTATGGTCTGAGAAGTAGTATTAACGAATTTCTACTTTGGAAGCATTGTTTGGTTGGAAGGTTTTATCTTCGTAATAGATTTAAAAACAAAAAACACAGTTTACTTCTTTTTCAACTTTAAGAAGGGGCCCACATTTAGTAGATATGTAGTCCTCCCTTTGTTTCCAAATAATACATTATTTTCATCGCGAGTATTTCAAACACAGAATCTCACTGAAGTGCGCAGACCTCGAAATTTTAATACAAGCAGCTTTGAATGTATACTATAACTCCATAAAAAAAATTTTAGCAATACTTATATTAAACTGTTTATTTATTGTAATCTAATTCATATCAATATTATTTTTAAATGTTATTATTAGTTTAAAATATTTGGGGAAAAGAATTTTTAAGCAAAAATACATATGGAACAGAAAGTACTAAAGTTATTAATGTCATCAAATAATTAAAAATATTCCACAATGTGTGTCTGTGAATTGTAAATTAATAAACTATTTCTACAAATAAAGCGAAAACTGAAACATAAATGTTATTTATAGTTTAAACCAACTGCACTCGAAAAATTGTTTTATGCAAAAATTAATGAATAAAAAGCATAGTTATACACACACACGCACAAAAAAATCTATTCTAAAATTAAGTCTGAAAAAGGAAAGAGAAAAATCAATCTTAAATTTTATTTCTTTCATTTTCTTTTAAATTTAGATTGTTTGATCCATTATTTCTGGAATTGTTTAATATAACCATAAAATAGAACTTTTCTTACATTCACATTACTAATTAATCAATTTACTTAACGCTGAGCTCTTAAGTTTATCGTCATGGGTTTTCTTTAACTAGAAATCTAATCTAAAATTATGTCACAAAGTACGAATACGTATAAAGCCATATTTCTTAATATCTCACACGTGTATGTCTTTCAAAACACTTCATTGTCCTCGTATTACTCACACTTGTGTGTTAAATTTTAGCAAAATCAACTGTGGCATCTTCCCTTTTACAATCGTTTTTAATACCATTAATTAAATTTCATACCAAGAAATCGGAGAAAATTTATAAAACGAGTTCCTTATTTTTATAGAATGAAGTTTTGTAATATAGAACGATTCTATATCTCCGTTTACAGTTGAAAAATTACTAAGCCTAAATTCTCAAAAATTATATAAAAAGAATTACTTAAAATTTCCTTGATTTTTAGCTAGTTCTAGAAGTGTGAAAACAGGCATTCCTCCTAAAGAGTGTTCCAGCTGATGTTCAATCAGTTCTGGATCTTCGTATTCAGGCACTTCATACAGCAGTCCTGCTATATCGTCGATAGCTATAATTAAGACAAATGTTTAACTTGATTCAGACAAGTAATTAAGTAAAATGCTTTGGAAAGCAGTACCATTTATAAAATGAATGGTATTTTTGAAATTTTATATATTTATACAGAAATAAGATTTCTTAATTTTATAAAACTTATTTCAAGGAAAAACTTGTATACCATTAACAAAGGATTCATTCATAGGAGGATATAAAACTAACATTATCAGAGTATAGAATCATAAAGTTCCACATTAATATTCAATTCATAGCAAAAATTAATGTTCCTAATTTTACCAAGGCATTTTAATCTTAAAATTTTATTTTCACAATAATGATAAATTACTGAATACTGATTTGAAATTTAATTAAAATTTATAGTAAATATTTTAAAATTCAATTGTTTTCATAATTTATATCGTGCATAATTTTGTGACATATTGAGATCTAACCACATAAAAATAGTTTAATTTGTTGCAAACGATGTTTGATAATTTTAAATCCAATGAACATAATTTAGTTCTCCTCGTTCAATATACAAACATGTACTGACCTGAAAAAGTTAGGCATGCAGAGGAAAACGCTAAACTTTAAAGACCAACGTGAATTGGAACGGTTGCAATGCCTTACAGTGTGATTGGAAATATTCCAATTTAGAGTGTAATTGGAAATATTTTAATTATGTTATGTGATGTACAACTTCATCTTCATATTGAAAAACATGCAAAGATTTCAGCCAGAAGTAACCAACTTTGTGCAGAGTTACAGATTTTTCATATTAAGATGGATAAAAGATCTTTAATTTCTTTAGATCTTTTAAAACCGAAAGTGCTTTTATAACTTTCAGAAGATTAATAAGAGGATCTGAGTGCAGTTTAATACATTAATGCAAAATAATCAACAACAGAGGTTGCTCGATTCAGTTATAGAAGTTGAAGCTCCACATATGAACATCACTATTTGTGTCTGGTTATGGTAAGATAATATGATCCACTATGCAATATGTAGTTTAAGATAATATCAACCACAACAATTTATGAACTGTTTGCTTGGATGTCACAGATTTGTGTTCCTTTGTTCACCCTATTTAGAAAAACACAATCAAAATAGTATCCTTAATATGTTAAATGGATTGAGTTCCGATTGGAGAAAATTATTTTTATAGATATGTCAAAATAAATCCGTTCAATCCGATGATAAGCATATAAAAATCTGGCAATTTGACGCATGAACTTTCTGAGGTGAAATTCAAAGAACTTCAAAAAAGAAAGCTCTTTCCCAATTTTTTTCTGTCGCTCATAAATTTCCTCTAATTCATTAAAATTCTTCTATTAACAAGAAAATTGATTTCTTTTTAATTTCTCATTCCTTTAACGTTCGCATTTTTATGAGAGTATTAAGTTTATTGTTGTTCTTTTTTTTACAGTTTTCTTTACATGTTATTTAAATTTCACTGAGAGGATAATTAATATCATAGTAGAAAACTAAAATTTAAATTTTATTTTTTAATTTTATTTTCTTCTAATTTTCAAAGAGCAAAAAGATCTGGATCATCCTTTATTGTACAAATTAAGTTAAGAAAAATTTCTAAGCAGAAAAATTTCTATTTTGTTTTCTCAATTAGAACTTGAAGTTCTTTTTATGATTTAATGTTTCAATTTTCGCTTATTATTAAATTTTACATTTCGAATTTATTTTAAACACAATAGAATGTTTTTGAATTTTACATTGTAATAAATAGAGATAACATTGCTTTGGTTAATATGATCATATTTATATCAAAATGCTGAATGTTAATTTTTTAAGTGACAAGAAAAAAAAGATTTTTAAAATTTAGCTTCATATAAGTGACTCTATCTATTGTTTACATAATATTTGTCAATAAATTGCGTCTTAAAGTATGTATCCTCTTGTTATAATGTACAAGCAAATAAAAAAGGGAACTACTTTGATATACCCCCCCCCCCCAAATCGGAAATTTGGCGACTTTTTTCTCGCCAAGATGCATTCTCGTTAAATACAAATAATTAATAACAAAAAAAATTTTAAAAAAAAAACTCAAAAAATGGTACAAAATACAAGAAAATACTAAATTTGACAACAGCAATAACCTAAAAGCTGAAAAAACCTTAATTGGCGACACCAAAATAAGAAACAGCAACCCTAAAAAGTCCGTAGGGAGTGCCAGATTTGGCGCTTAACTTTTGGGGGGTATATCAAATATCAAAATATCAAAGTTGTTTTAAAAAAAGAATCAAATATTTTACGAAAAAATAAAATATAGTAATAACCTTGAAATTTTCGAATTAACTAAGAGATACTAAATTTTAAAATAATTTAAATATTTTACAAAAATTAATTTGACGATTGTATGGGACTTGAAAGAAACTGTCAATGTGTTGATTCGGTATTCAGAATATTTTAATAAACATAGAAATATTGAATAATGAAATCGTTAAACATACCGACAAGCATCGGATCTTGTCTTGTCATCGGTATAGCAGCAATTGCAGAATGTATAGCAAGACATAACATAAACACAATCATTTTTAATGAAAATATGGAGTGATTCTGAAAAAAAAGAACATTAACATCAATCAACAACATAAAAATTAAGTGAAATTGTCTTCAAATGCATGGCATTATTTCCTAATTTAATATTTATAAAAATTCTTAAAATTTTATAATCCTCTTGGAAATAATAAATACAATTTAATTAACTAATTTTTGCAGGTATATTGTAATAAAAGTTGTTTGAATATAAATAAACTATGAAAAATTACATAAAAAGTCGTGTCTTAAATTCAGTAGTTTATTTGAAAGTGTTATTTAAATTCATCTTTCTCAAATCTTTCACTTTCATTCGTTGCAACAAATATTATGTCATATGAGATTCAACATAGATATTATCTCAAGTGACATAAAGATAAAATCCAGAGATTTATGCTGAATGACTTAATAATTGTTAGGCATGAATCTTTAGATTTTATCCTAATTTATTTTCCAAATTTCTGTTTGATTCAATATCTTTTATATGAAATTACTATTTAAAAATCAGTATATTCATGATTATCTATAACTATAAAGACACGGCTATAAGCAGAAAAAGCGTATTTTTCCAAAATCATGTATGTAGCTTGTTTCAAATGATTGCTACAATACAAATGCAATTACAAATAAACCATTTAATATTAATCTAGATGATATTGAAGCAATTTTTAACCAATGATTAACAGCATTTTCAGCATGTAGTTTATCAATTTGATTATATACATATGTAAAATCTTTAAGAGAAAATCCATACTCTTGATATAAAATTTAAAATAACGTTTAATTTTTCGAAAAAATAAGTGCATAATTTCTGTCTCATTATTATTTCATAAAATCATAATTATAATATTAAAGACAATCAATGAAATATATGTAATATATTTTTTATTAAAATCTGTTTAAATTAACCAAGATGAAAAATAATATATCAGATATTCTTATTAACTAACAATAAAAGATTTATAATTTAATAAATTCTCTAATTTCTTAACATATTGACTAATTTACTGACATACCAATTTAGTTTCTTGAACTTATAAATTGTATAGTAATGTGTTTAAAGAGTGAATACTGCTTGAAATATAAATTAAACATTATTTCATCATACGGTTCATAGTGACTAAAAAATAGTCTGTTTTACAAATTTAATAACCATCATTTTTTCTTCCCAAATATACAAAATAGTGCCTTTAAAATAAATAACGAAAATAAAAGTTATATAAAACTTTGAATACGTAAATCTTTGAAAAATGTATATAAAATACAAAACTTCAAAAAAATTATTTATCAATTCTCTTGTTTAAATTATATTTTACTCCAATTTTCAAAAGTGATATTTATTGTTAAAGAAATGTGATTTAATTTTCTATAGATTTAATATTTTATATTACACAAAGTTAATTATTATATAATAATCTTAAGAAACCATGGAAAATATGTCAGAGAACATTCTCTTTTCAATTTTAATTAACTGTTTATTTTAAAATTCCACAACCGTTGACAATATGCAGATCTAATGGAAATTACATCTACTTACAATTATTCTAACTATATTAAACTCTCAGTTACATAAATAATAAGTAGATTCCTAATGAATTTAATTCATTTGGACAAAATTCTTGCCTTCAAAATGACTATTTTTCAAGCAAAAAATAAATATTGTCTAAAAAGTTTTCAAAAATACCACAATGAAAAATACCTTTTAAATAATCAATTATATATATCATTTGAATATAGTTTTCTAAATACTAATCTAATTATAACAATTTTTTTTAATTCTTATTAAAAAAATTTTAGGTTTTTGAGGTGTTTCTATTTATATGAATGTTTAATTAATTCTTCTTTTATGTTTCAACTAAAACTATATGCTAAAGATTGACAAAATATTTCTTTGGTTTGTCTTAATAGAGTAATTATTAAATCAAAAAGAATAACTTGAATTAACATGTAGTTTAAATTTTATATTCTAATCTATAACAAAAAAAAATCTAAATTAGAAATAAAATTTCAGGCTAAATTTCAAAAGGCTGACTCTTTAACTGCTACCACACAGTAATGAATACGGAGAAACATCAATATACATATTAGAAACAAATATAATTTAAAAGGATTTCACTTCACATTTTATGCCACAAAATTTATTAAACAATTAATTTTTTTTCATTGTCATAAAACTCAGTAATCTAAAAATCTCAGAAAATTTTTTACGATTTTTTTTCAACTTTTAACCAAAATTTGTACAGCAAGCATTTTATCTTCTACTTAAAATAAGCTTCGAGGGAATGTTATGGCGTTTTAGTTTATCAAGATACAAGAAATAAACTTACTGTAAATTCTAAAGATAACGACGTAGGAACGAGCTTCTGACAGTGTTATGGCCTTCACATAAAATAAAATATCGATTTCTTTCTTCTCTCAATATCACGCTTCCACTGGCAAAAGGAATGAAAAGTTAACAAAACAATGTTTGGACATCTCCAGGTGTGAGACACCTTTATAAGATTTCTGCGTATTGAAAGCAATGACTTCATCAAGCAAATAAACAACGTAGGCAAATTGGTGGAATGATCTGGACTTTTTTACAGCATTGCTGATTTGTGCACATGACATGCATCAGTCTGCGCAGGACATCTCCATAAATTCTTCACGACTATGTCTCATTCGTGAAATCAGAAACGAGTTTGGTGTAATAGCTCTCTTGTATTGCAGTTTTCAATAAATGAATCAAGACTGATGACTCTTCGAACATAAAACGATTTAAGCATGGATGAATGAATAAGTATTAACAATGAAAAGTGACTTTTGACTTTCTGTATTAATAGGTTCAAAATAGATTCTAAAAATTAAAAATGAACTGAGTAGGTGAACTTGATTACTGAGAAAATAAATATGGAAGTTGATTAATTAAAGCTAATTAATATTTATTTTTCTCTACATTAATCGTTTTTCCTGAGAAGTGATAATTTTCTTGCTACATTACTATGACAATGAACAAATATTAAAGAATGAACTTAACCCATTGCTACTTAAGAAATAGAATAACAATCTTAATTAAAATTACTAGAATGTAAAATTAATTTACATTTTAATATTAAAATTTCCATATAAGTATGAAACACTTAAAACAATAAATATTTATAAATTATAAATAGTAAAACAAATCTAGAAGTTTGTTGCAAATCTAGAAGTCTCTAATCTAATAGAAATCTAGAATCTAGAAGTTTTCAAATCAAGAATTAAAAGAGCATTTAAATGTTATGAATTCAAATTTTAAAGAATATAAATTGACTTTGGCAACATCAAAATTATACCATAAAATATTTAAATTGTGTGAAAATGATTCATTATTTTTACTAATACAACTTTACTAAGTGATCTTTTGGTATGAGTCAGTAAAAATTTTCTATGGTATCTACATAGAATATTTGTATGAATGTATGAATTAATAATATTTTCACTAGCATCATAGCTATTTTTACATGTTTAAAGTAAGAAGTAACATTCCTTTTTCAAATCCAACAAACTTGCAACTAATATTTATTTATAACGTTATTTTCTAGTAAGTTTTCAAATAAGTTTCTTAATATGATTTACAATGGAAAGCCGAAAAACATTTTACGGAAAGTCTTTGCGTTATAAACCACAATAATTTACTGCAGATATGTTCACAATTTTTCAAATATTCCCTACATTATTTTCTGAACTGTTTTGATGTTTCTGACGCAAAGCTCTGGTAAATCCTATTTTCCAAAAGAAAAGGAACTTTTTATTGTCATATGTTGATATTTTTACTGTAAAATGTTCTGTGAAAAATTGAAAAATCTGAAGAAAAAAATATATATTCGAAATAATTTTTTTAATTTATATTGTTAGTATCAAAATATTAAAGTTGTTTTTCTAATGACCTCAATATTTAACTATTTAAACTAATAGCATTTTATCTTACCGTGAATAAATATTAAATTATATTATTATAACTAACTGCTCACTTCAATAATGTTTATTACCATAAAAAAACATTATTGAAAAAATACAATTCTATAAGAAAAATGTTTGATCAATCATAGCACACTATTCTGAAAACGGTTACTAAATAAAGCTCAACATAAATATAATAAATTTTTTTAATATTCTATTTTGACTAGATTATTGCTTAAAAGAGGATAAATATTAATTATGAAATATCTAGATTAGTGTTACATAAGTTCCATAATGTTTAGGGCCGGTGTTCATTTATTGTGACATTAGCATAAAACAAAACAAAAACTTGTTTTTTCAAATAGAAAACTTTCAATACTATTTTACTTAATAGTACTATATTATTTAAAAAATGCAAAATTATCGTATAGTAATAATTTATCATAATAATAAACATAAGTAAATTGTTTAACTGGTGTATTGACTTATTTTTAGGCACAGACTATTGAGGCCCGTGCCATATCAGGCACATTTCTTACAGTTCGGAAAGGAATCATATTTATAATTCTGAATTTCTGTTGAAAATATAGAACAAGATATTCCAAAATTTTTTATCATTTTCAATAGAACTAATAATTTAAAAATTACAAATAGATAAAGCTTCAGATTTTTATAGTTATTTTGAATGTTTCAGAGTAATTTATAAATCGAAATGAAACTTCTATATCAATGCTAAAATCAGCAACTATTTGGTATTGAATTTTTATTATTCCTTATTAAATATAAGTTCGTAAACCCAATTCAAAATTTGATCCTGTTAACCCTGAAACTTCAGTTCAATTAATATGATATGGAAATGATAAACTATAAAGCATGTGCGGCTCACCTTAGAAATACAAGGTATTGAGCCCCATTCTAGGTATGAAATGATATAATTATAGAACCATTCTGAAAATGATCTTTAAATAATATCAACATTTGATAGATTACGAAGAACATATCTTTAAATATTGTATTTTGACTGGGTGATTGTTTTAAAAATTGGCATAAATATTAAATATGATGAATCTAGAATATAGTATTTCATAAGCTTCATAAAGTGTAAAACTAGTGTTCATTCATTGATATTAACATAAAACAAAAAACTTTTGTATTTTGCAAGTAGAAAATATAAATATGATGTTTTACGTTAGATTATTAAAGTAATGTAAAATTACCATTAAGAACATATATTTAATAAATCATTAATTTTTAACTAAATTATATTAATATTGACACTCATATTGTATCGGAAACATTTCATACAGTTTGGAAAAGCAATTGTTTTACACCGGCAGCTAAACTCTGCTGAAAACGTTAAACAAACTGTTTCAATATTTATCATTTTCAATATAACTAATAATTAAAAAATTACATAAATACAGCTTCATATTTTTCATTACCGCGGAGTAATTCATAGATTAAAATGAAACTTTTAATTAAAATGCCTAACTAAAACAAGCAACATCTTTAATACAGATTAAGTATATTAAATTATCATCATTTAATAGAATTTTTTATATAGTTGCAATTCAAAATTTGAAAATAACAAAAAGAATTCTAAATTTGAAATAAATTCAAAATTTAAATCATAAGATGGAATTAATAAACTGTAAAACTTAATTGAGACTCTCCTAGAAGTTACAAATGTGCCTCCCCCCCCCCCATTCTTTCTTTAGCTTCCTTTTAACCATAATTTGTCGAGATTGGAGAAGCACCTATAAATTGTATAGTAAACATTATTGAAATAAATAAAATTGATTTTTCATGTACAAACTATTTCTAATTCTTTTCTAACTTAAACAAGTTCTTAAACTTTAAAAAGTTTCAAGATAAAATGTGCATAGTTATGATATTCAAACAATCATATTATTAGTAGCAAAATATCAAAATTATTTTTTGGTTCTACCTTCAATTGTTGACTATTTCAATTAGAAGCATTTGATCTTACCATAAAAAAATATTATTAAATTATATTATTATGACTGTTCATTTCAATAATGTTTCATACCATAAGCAAACATTAAAATGAATAGTTAAAAGAAAAAGAATTCAATGACAACTCTATCACAGGTAGATTTTTGAACAATTATAGCATTATTCTGGAAACGGCCTCTAATTAACGCCCAATACAAATTTTGTTTGGTAGATTAATTTTATATATTATATTTGGACTAGGTGGCTGCTTAAAAGTTGGTATAAACATTAAAGTAATTTGTTAGTCAATATTTTAAAAAATTATATAATTCAGTTTTTAAGGTTGAATGACAATTATGAAATTTCTTGGGTACTGAGAATTAAGTAACAACTGAATTCGTTTACTTGGAAAAGAATGAACAATATAAATAATAATAAGGTGAAAATTGCAAATAACATCAGATTTACCTTTAGATTTAGAATACCTTTTTCCATGATGACGCCATAACCTTAATAAAAATTTTATTTAGAATTAGATTATTTTGTTTAATGAAATGCTATTTAATCTCATTTATCAATAAATTTTTCATTAGCTATTCGATTACAAAGTATCTATTGTACTATTCAATCAATTTACTGCTGCCCAACCTGTTAGCGTACCTGACTATAGATGGGTGGGACCTGGGTTCGAATCCTGGCTCGGGCATGGATGTGCTTTCTCTCTTTCTCTTTCTTGTGATGTGTTGTTGTTTCCAATCCCATCTGGGGTAGCGGAGCTACACTAGATCCATAAGTTCATATACCCTCTCTTTCTTGTCTTTGTCCTTTCTTTGTGTGTGAATGGTTGCCTACCCTATAAACGGGTACCTATGTCATGTGTGTACTGAGAAAGTCGGACTCCACACCAAATATGGTTCAGTTAGAAAAGTGGAGCAGCGCACTCCATATTGCCAGCCTGGCTGGCACACGACAACAACAACAACAACAATCAATTTGCTTACTTAAAAGACTATATTACACTTAATTACATTATTATTATACAATTTGGCTGGGAACTAAGTGCATCATAAATTAAGGATTTATAAAAGCTAAATGATTACTATAGCAAAAGTAAAGGTAATTAATTTATTTATATTTCCCTGCAATAAAAATTATATATTATTATAGTCAAGATACAACTATTTGCATTTGGCTTGTAATTTCCACAGATTTGCCTTTGCTTTTAATTTGGCCTTAAAAGCCTTTGTCTTAGGATTTCCATTACATGTATTCTGAAAGATACAATTCCAGATCAATACAAGCCATGCTTTGAATATTTTTGTTTGCAACTTTTAACACATTTTCCCCTTTCTAAAGTGCATTTAAATTCAGTAAATTATAGATAAACACAAGCCGACTCTTTGAATAAATTTATGATGAAAATTAACATGCAAATTAATAAATGCATGCTTATTAACATTGAATTAAAGAATGACTTCTTAGTTTATGTACACGTGTTGAAATTTTTTTTATTTCATTTCCCGTAATTCTTAAAAAAAATTTAAAAGTAAACATAAAAAGTTAAAATGATCACAAATTAGCGATGCAAACGAGTAATAAAGGTTTTTTATAATTTCGTTTACCCTGATTACTTATTCGGTGTGACTTTTAGTACAATATTATAAAGATAAAATTTTGTAAGCTAATCATTATTAGAGCTAAATACATTCTTCTACACTTACATTTGATTTAAATATAGCTCCCTTTACAATAAATTTTAAGTTTTAAATTTAAATTTGTTTTAATATATTGGCAACAATTATTGTTTAAATTAACAAACTTATCTATTCTAGAAATGTATGTAGTAAGTTATTTACCAATAAGTAACAAAGCAATTAAACAAATCTTTGCAAAAGAACTCTCGAATCAAAATTTCAAATGATAAACATAACTTCACTGAAGTATATCAATAAATCAAGTGGAAACTATTAGTATTACGATATGTATTATAAAACAAAGTATAGAGAAAGAAATACATAATTGAAATGTATTAGATGAAAAAACCCAAATTCTAGTGTGTGAATACCTAACCTATTCTATTCACTAAGAGTTGTAAAGCTAAAAATAAATCGTAAGACAATGACACCATTTTTTTCAATACTTTTCAAATACCTCAATACATTTATAATGTAATTTAAATGTTGACAAATAAATGTAAATAAATGCTTATCTATTTATGTGTTGTTATTATTAGTGTATATTTAATAAAAACCGGAATTTTTGAGCAATTTCTTAGTTGATTTCGAGAAAATAGAATATTTTCAGCTTCAATCTACAGAAAAATTGTTTAGGTATAATGAAATGCAATGTTTCTATAAACAGGAAAATAAGAAATATATTTTCATTTAGAATAAAAATCTAGTTTAAACTAAATAACGAATTTTCACGGTAATCAAATATTGGAAACATTCGAAAAACAAATTTATAAAAGAAGCCTTTCTGAAATCACCAGACCTGATAAACAACAAATTTAACAGTTATATATGTGTTTCAAGAATTATAAAGTATATTTTAGAAATAAAATTTAATCTTCAATTGTAAATGAATATTTAATAAACTAAAAAAGAAAGTAAACAGCGTAGAATTATAGATAGCTATATTGGATTTAACTTGCTATACAATATATTTTGGCAGAAACTTGGCTCTCTATAATGGTAATATCTTGGCATGCTCAATGTTGGAGAAAAATTGGTGCCCGTTATTGTGATTATTTAGGCCAAGATTGTCAATATTAGACCAAGCTAGTTTGCTACCTGGGCAACTATTTAAAAAAATTTTAAAATAAATTTACTTATAGTATTTTTCAAATGTTTCGCATAAAATTTTATTTTATATTGTTTCTGGGGGCTCATCATCTTTAACGTACGTGTTGGTATACTAGATTGAAAAAATATATCTATTAAAATCATATTAAATCATTTATCATCTATAGAAATTATTTATAAATATAAAATTTTGCTTAACATATTCCGGTGGAAGATTTTTCTTTTCATAAGATAAATATACTTACTGATATGATATAAGATGCAATCTGAAATGTATTAGCAGTGCTAATGAACGTATTTACTTAATACATATTTTAATCATTTAGCATTAAAACAATTTAGCGATACAAAAAATAACAATAATGAAATTCCTGTCAGTATTACAAAAAAATTGAATGCTAAATTGATAATTTTTTAAACTATTTTAATATATAGTAAATAATGGTAAGTATAATCCTAACTTCAATATCAGAATATATAATTAAACTCTATCTTCAATATTAAAACCCTGAATAATTTCACAAGATCTTCATGTTCAGCAGAGTTGTCAAACTTAATTTTGCAGAGGGCCATATATTAAATTTAGAATGTGTAGGCGGGCCAGATTCAAATAAAAAATATGTGACGAATTATTATAACATTTTATTTATTTAATTATATAGTATATAATTTATATGGTTGTTAAAAATCCTATCAAAGTTTCTAAGAGAGGGTAATTATTTTGAGCTCGAGGATCCAGATACCTGACTTCTCTTGTTTGTACTAGCTTATTGATATCAGGTATCATATTCGTTGTAGTTATTTTTAGAATTCATTGTTCATTCATAAGCCTTGTGCAATGTTTGTTCTTATTTATTTTTTCATGACAAAAAACATCTGCTCACGTTAATAGGTAAAACACTAAGCATGCACATAATGCGTGCTGCATGCTATCTTAATTCAGGGTATTTAACCAAAATCTTGAAATATTGTGTATCAAATGTAAGAATTAAATTTTTCCTTCAAGATACTGTCCGATTGAAGATTTATCAACTCCATTTGCTAATGAACTGGTGCCTGTGAAGCTTCAAAATTGAATGGATTGTTGAAAATTGGGAATTTTATTTCATTCATTTTGTGGGCGTTTTCATTGTTGAATTCTTCGTCATTTGTGGGATTGTTGAATTCAGCGATCAAATTTTGCAAGAGTTAAGAATATTGATCCCATTTTATTTATTTTTTTTAGTTCACTGTACTAAATGATTTTAAATGAGAAAAATGATCCAAAGTTTGATTTTTTTCCTGATTTTCCCACGGTCTCAACTTTGTTTCAAAGGCTTGAATACATAAATACATTTTAATGACAGTCAGATTTTCATCCTGTAACTTTACATTCAGATCAGTCAAGTGTTTATTCATGTATACTAAAAAGGTACAATCAACCCGCCAATTATTATCATAATCAATTGGGTTGCCTTTTTCTAACATGAAAGCTTGAATAGAGTCACATAATGCAAAAAATCTTTCGAAAACTACTGCTCTACTGAGCCAACGAACTTCAGTGAAATAAGGGGCATCAGAAAACTTTTTGTCAGAATCTTGTAAAAATTGCCTGAACTGTCGGTGATTTAGTCCTCTGCTCCTTATAAAATTTATTTTAATTATAGGTTGCATAACATGGTCCATTTTTAAATGTTTGGATGCCAATGATTCTTGATGAATTATACAGTGAAATCTCACAAAATTTCTTGATGTTTTCTGTTTTACTTTAGTTACAACGCCTGAATATTTGCCAGCCATGGCAAGAGCGCCATTCGTAGTTGTGCTGCTAAGTATATTCCAATCGAGTTCATATTCTGCTATGAAATTCTCAATTGCAGAGTAAATATCATTTTCTGTTCTAGTATCTGTCAATAAAACGCACTTTAATAGTTCTTAAGTTATTTCAAAGCTACTGTTAATACCTCGTATAAAAACAGCAAGTTGAGCTGTATCAACAGTATCAGTGCTCTCGTCAACAGCCAGTGAAATGTAAATTCAATTTTCTCCTTCAGTTGAAGAACCAAATTTTGAGATAAATCATTTATTCTTGAAGCAACAGTGTTTCTTGACAGCGAAATATTTTTAATTATTGACTTTTGTAAGGAAATGAAACATCGGTAATTTTCAACATATAGTCTTTAATAAAATCACCATCAGTAAAAGGTTTTGATCTCTTCGCGATTTCTAATGCAGTAATAAAACTTGATTTCAGGGCATCTTCACTCTCAGTATTAGCTTTAGTAAACATTGATTGTTGACCTTGACGTTAAGATTTTAAAGAAGATAATGTGCCCATTCTTATTTTATCAGTATAACAATCGAATTTTGATTTATGATGCCAAAATCGTATTATGCCAAAATCGTAAAAGTTATGGAACTTAGCACAACAATTATGGATATCGCAAGCGCACGACACAAACAAATGCACAATATCTTCACAATCACTACTTTGTAGTGCAATTAAATCCTTCACCGACCGTATCACTTCGATTTCTCGACTAAACTGGCTCACGTCGCACCGATACACTCCTTTTATATCGATAAGGAATGTTCTAGTCTAGACTTGAAGAGCGTGGAAGGATTTGTTCTCAACAAAAATTATAGGGTATTTCCACTTACTACTAAGAAATGGCATTACTGTCTATCTCCCTCGCTTGTCTAGGCACATGCAGGTCTTGAAATTAATTATAAATGTAGTGTGTGCATTTTAAAACTTCCGTAGATGAATCGAGTGAAGTCTAAATGCTCTAAAAAACATGATTCTTCTTTCTGTGACACATTGCGATCTTGGGCCGTATCTTTGAAACGAGTGATATATAGTTTATTGTGTTTTGAATACTTTTAAATGCATCCAATCATCTCATTTTAGAAAATTTTATCAATTAAATCGTCTAATAAAATGTCGATGAGAATTTTGTGTAATAAGAGTTGAAAGATAATATAATCCAGTTAAAAATACATTTTTATCAGCACTCTCACACAAATACTGTTTATAAGTTATAGACTTATGATTTTATTTATTTAAAAATATTTTATTTGAAATTCCATCTTTATATATGGTATCATTCAAAATTAAAATCTGAAGTTCTACGGATTCCATAAATAAACATTCACATGCTCAAAAATTACTTATATCAGATTAATTTTTAATTCAATACTTTTAATTGTTGCATATCCTGGAACGGGATTAGAAAAGAGAATAAAAGTATTTACTGTTAACTTTCATATAACTGAATCATTCTAAAAATGAAAAGCGAAAATCTATTTGTTAAAGAAATATTGTTTTAAATTACCTCAAGAGCATTTAGAACTCCGTCATCTTTATTTTGAAAATTTAACCGTAATGTTGTAAAGAACAATTAGTGAAAATAAACCAAATATGAAAACCACAACTTGAACTGGACTGGCTGAGTATTCATTACTGTCCACTTCTTATAATGGACTTCATT
Organism: Latrodectus geometricus; assembly: GCA_026290005.1. Lineage (NCBI taxonomy): Eukaryota > Metazoa > Arthropoda > Arachnida > Araneae > Theridiidae > Latrodectus > Latrodectus geometricus. The sequence continues at coordinate 31,705 of JAPDSC010044864.1, forward strand.
AATGTCATTGGTTTCATTGATCTGTTATAACTCCGTTAGAACCGATGAGAAATCAGAAACAACAACAAATATGAAAACAGAATTTAAATAATTTTATAATAATCTACTTATAGCAAGAAAAAAAAATGGTAAATTTAAGTACTTTATGATTTTTATTGGGCAGAAATAAATATTGTAAATTTCTCATAGTACAACAGATAAATATATCATGAGTAATGATAATATTAAGTAGGAGTGATGGTTATTATATACTGCTGAGCTACAAAAAATACGTTGTCTTGAAAAAAATTCAAAAGGAATAGTAAGTTATTCCAACAAATAAATTATAAAATTTTAGTCCATTACGTCCATTTTTAATTACACGTGGATACTAAATTAAAATACTGTATCTCATTAATTCAGGAACAATATTGATCAATAGAAATCACTCAAAATGTATGAAAATCATATTTTGAAAACACAATTGTTCAGCTTTACTAAATATACAAAGCAAACTAGAGCAAAATTTTAAAAAATTTATCTTCCGAAATTGTATATCTTCCTCTCCATTTATAGATGACGCAGCTACTCAAAAGAAATGACTTAATTTTTAATATTACACGTGAATTTATCTCATTGAAATTCGGGAAAAAATATATACATAAATAAGTTTAAAAGTAGGAAGCTTGCAACTTAACTTTAGAATATTCTTCAGATTTATTCTTTTTGTTTACTAAATATTTGCCGCACCGCCTGTGCATTTTTAAGTATTTAATATACGTTTATCGTTTATTTCACATATATATTTGATAAAAATCACCTTGCATAATTAATAATATTTTATATTTTCTTTACGATAGTATGACATCTACAAGTAATGCAAACAAGAGCGAAGATAAAAACAGTCTGGGAATCCCTGCTGCAGTTTTCGTTGTGAGTAAACTTTATTTTAAAAATAAAATTGTGTGTTTGATTTACAAAGAAAAAAAAAATTAAATATCTATAAACTAATTACACTTCATTTATAATAGTTTTTCTTCCCAATTTATAAGTATTTGGCTTCGCTGAATCACCCATCGTAATTTAAATCTTTCTTCCTTTGAAATATATGGATTTTTTCCAATTTTCTCTTGAAAATTTTGAATCAATAAATATTATTCCTACCACAAGGAAATAGAAAATATTTGAGGATGTGTAGAACTTATGAGTTATAATATAAAACTTAAATAGAGAAAATATCTGTGAATACGAAAAGAGTTACAGACTCACTAAGCAGAAACAATAAGTATTATAGAATTTACAAGAAAGGAAAATTTAAGCTAGCTTGTATGTGCCACAAAAGTTGACTACTTTTCATATTTCTAAAAAGCTTATTCTTATCTGTATTATTAGGAAGACTGAGTTTTCAAATATTTATTGAAGTTGATTGAATTCAACCATCTTTTTATTTATTATTATTTTTTTTTCCTTGATTTGGTATGCTGTACTAAAAAAAATTATGTAACATTATCTTTAATGTATTTTTACAATTAAACTATGAAATATATGTTAACAGATATGAGTAGAATATTGAAATTAATGATTTAACTTAGATATGAATTTAATTAGTAAACCAATTATTAAAAAAGATTACTCATTTTACAATTATAAAATAAATAAGACTGCAAATTTTTTCAAACTTCATTTATTTTAAATTTGTTAAAGCAAAATGTTTTATTGATTTGTAATAGTTTTATTGTTGATTTCCAAGGAGCTGGTATTTTTTTGGAGCAATTTCAAATTTTTCATGCCAAGCACTGTACAATTATTTCAACAGCCTAAATTACATCTTTTTGAGCAATATCTGGTTCTTGAAATCTATCTATATGTTCAATATGCCAATTTTATGCTATTTTCAAATTCAGATATTGAAATTTTGAATGTTTCATTATATTTACTTTTTATAAAAATAGTACAAAACTGAAGATTCTTAATTTCTTGTATTTACAAAGGTACATATTATAAAACAAATGTAAAATAACTCTAAAAAATCGATACTACTATTTGAATATAATGAATAAAATATAATCTCTTTTTAAATATTTTCTTCTAATTAATTAAAAGAATACAAACACTCTAAAAAATATGCCTATATGATACGGTTATTAACAATTGCCCTATCAATCTAAAGCAACAATGTAAATAAGATACATTTTTATGAAAACTCAGGTTTTCAATTAACCAAGCTGACACCCACTTTATAAAAACATTTATTTCAAATCATTTTAACAAGAGAAAGCAACCAGGCCATAAAATATATAACACATTTTTATAAAACTTACTTTCTTATTAACTAGGTATTATCACATACATACACATTATTTTAGTAATAATTAATTAATTAAGTAATATAATTCAACAACAGACAGTAAATTTTGTATTGTAAATAGAGTAACACATAAAGTGAAAGTGCTTGCCTAATCGTCAGCTTCCCTTGTGCTCCAAATTAAAAAAAAAAAAAAAAACGATTTTTATTAATGACTTTCAAAATTATAAATTAAACAATTTTTCAAAACATTCAAATAGTGTCTATTTTTAGAATATATATATATATATATATTTTAAACATAAATGTAACAGACTAAGCATAGCAAAACTTCTAGGGTTTTTAAAATTCATTCCAATACAGTAATCTACATATTTGGGGTCTGTACTATCCTAAAATTTAGCCAATTGTAAAATATGATTAACCTTTTTTTTTTAATTTTAAATTTGTTAAATTATGACAAAATTTCTCTCCAACTTTTTTTCATTTGGGTTGAGTGAAATATCAATAAGCATGTTTTTAATGCAAATTTTGGAATTATTTAAAGTAGTAGAGTAAAGCAGTTCAATATATCTTACAAACAGCTACTTCTGGTTTTTGAGGAGAAAGAATGCAATAAAGCTTCAATGTTAATTTTCATTTGTTGCAGGAATATTAGTTTCAAATTATATTTATATTGTGTTGTGTTAAGAAATGAAATAAATTTGTAATTTAAATTTTAATATAACAAGTAAGTGCAATAACATTCTGAATTCAATAGAAGCCTTAAAATTACTGACTTTTATAATCCAGATAATAAATTTAAAGTAAGAAATATAGGTGAAAAGCAAATTTAAATAAAAAACATTGCAAATAATTTAATTTTCCAATTATTTTTAAGATACATTAGACTAATATAATTTTCAATTTTGTTTATTAGAATATATCCTTATAATAGTAAGCAGTTTATTTATTATATCATTGGGATTTAACTTTGCTTAATTTAGAATACAGCATGTTTTTATTTGTAGATGTAATAAAATTCTAATTATATAATTTTTATGTATAATTATGAATTTTTTGTATTGTTAAAAGATGGGAATTTCTTATTTTTTAATTATTTTTTTAGGAAGATGTTGATAGTTTTATGAAGGAAGAAGAAAATCAAGGCAATGTAGAATTAGTGTTAAGACGTCTAGATGAACAGCATAGTAAATATAAATTTATGGAAATGAATCTTTTTAGAAAAAAAAGAATGTGAGTTCAATGTATCCTAAATTATTTAAATTTATCCTAAATTGTGAGTTTTTTTCTTATTTTTTAAATTTGTCATTTGGAGTAAGTCCTGCTTGTGTAAAATTCATGGGTTAAAAGTCAATTAACAAATGATATACAAATACTAAATTAATATCTTTTTAAAGTCTTTGTTAGAATGTGTTTAAGAAGTTTTAATTTGCATTTCAGGGCAAATAACTCTGTTTTATAATTTTTATCATAGTCTCATGTGTAATTTATCATGCTTCTTTTATTTTGTGTGATTTTGTTTTGAAAAATCTTTTATTAATTAATCAATGTTTAAAATGCATACTAGCACTAGCTGCTATGAGATTATTTTAAAGAAATTATTTAATTTTTTAATTATTTAGTTTTTGCTAAGTTTAATGATAGTGGAGCTCAAGTATCAAAATCTCATTTAAACCACCTACTGTATTTTTAAATAAGATTTTGATAATTGAGATCTGGCAACACTAAGTTGTTAAAATTATTGTTTTAATATTAGGAATCTGTTATCTTGAGTCTGTAAAAAGTCTACAGTAGTAGTGTTTAAATATGTTTTATTTGAATTGTTTTATAAGTTTTAATTAAAGTTACTTCAATTGCATCTCAAAGTGTAGATATTATTTACTGGCATCTGCAATGCATTTTTAAAGTTAAATTTGAGTTGGTAACTTGATTTGTTTAAATGTTTGTTTCACATTGCTATTAGTTATTAGTCATAATAGCATTCTTAAAAATATGTTTAAGGTATGTCCTATCTTATTATTTTCTCATATTTAGTAGTAAAATCTTTATTAATATGTATTTTTAGAACAACTTTCCTATTTAATTTAATTATTTTATAAATATTCTGTTTTAAATAAATGATAACTGATAATACTTGTTATAAAATAAAAATATTCTTTTGTATTTTTTGTAAGAATAATATAGCTAAAAATTTATTAAATATAATAATTAAAAATTTAGTCTGTTTTAAAATATTCTCATATAAGTCATATGTATTTTAAAGTATCATTAACTCTCTTTGCATATTTTTTATTTTATTTTATCAAAATAGGCTCAAAAATTGAAAAAAATTTTTAATTACAGATTTCAAATATGCAAAAAAAAAAAATTGTAAAATAGCTTTTTCTTTTCCCAGTATAGAAAAAGTTAGAATATTGATATTGAAGAATAAGGATATAAAAGCAAAATTTTGAAAATTAATTTTTGTTATGATTTATTTTATAAATACAAAGGGGGGTAAAACATAGACAAATGAAAATATGCAAAATACTTTCAAAACATTTATTAGAAATGAAGTTCTGTATGATAAATTTCAAACATTTTGCTATAATTATCTTTAATATACTAAACAAGAGTCAGAACTACTGTCAGTGTTGGTAATATTGTCAGGTATATAGGTTATATCACTTGCAAAATGCTTCCTGCCAGATATCTTTGAACTTTGGAAAGCACATGCGAAATGCAACAAACATTTCCTGTATATTACCCAGAAATGGGGACAACTGATCCTATCTGTAAGCCCACATTTAAATAAACAATTAAACATCATAGAAAAGCTGAAATGAAACCATAAATGGAGCAAGAGTGGGTTGCTCTGTTAAGTAAATGGCAAAAACGACTCTCCTCAAAAATCACAGGTTGTGCAGTGAGAAATTTAAGAAGCAATCATGACTTCACTTTGTTGCATTTATCACTATTTAAATAAATATGTTATATTTTTTAAAATCAATCATATGGTAAAATTCTACAAAGGTCTTTCTATATAATTCCTCTATTTGCCTTTTAAATGTAACACAATTTTTTGAGAAACTTCATTATTATACATTACTTTCTCGCACTTAATTTCAGAAAAATAATGTGATTGTCAAAATTTAAGACTATGTATTGAAAAAACTTGTTGTATGGAATTTTTTTGTAAATTATGTTAGCATTTTTTGCATCTTTTTTTAAAAATACATATGTGTGAATTTAAATTTATAACTTTAAAACAAATTTTAAGTTTTGATCAAACATATTTAGATTGATTTGGCTGCCAAACAACTTTTTGTTGGTTCCTATCTTGCATGGACCTAAATGTTTTTAGTAGTTCAGCATAATTTGTCCTCATAAGAAAAAAATTGTGTTTGAACGAGAAACAAACTAACCAAATTGCTTAATTACTCTAAGTTTCTTAACATATATCCTACTTTGTTGTTTTATTTAAACTGTGCGCAAGAATATTTTAGGAATTTTTTTTTGTTTAATATATATATATATATATATATATATTATTGTTTAATAATATTTCAAAATGTCAATTTCTTGTATTTCAATGAATTCCAAGCCATATAAAGAGAATTATAATTGCTGTCATTTCATGCTTTTCTTATGTGTGTGTATTCGGACAGTGTGAACATTCATGCATGTTCACGTTGTCCGAATTATTGACAAAGATCTGACTTATTGTCTTAAGAATATATTTTCTTCTGTGATATGTTATTGCTATACATATTTTTAAATTATAATACATAGGATAACTTGAATGTGTTAAAGGAATGATAATTGTAACTCATGAGCTGCCTGCCACAGTTTTTAGTGGAAAATTAAAAGAATTTCCAATATTGTGTATAAACACACACACTTGTAGTTTGACTTTGACATGCTGTAATTTTATTACCAAATAGATTCCTGCTGAACACTTCAGCTATTTTATTCATTCCACTCATAATTCAGGCATATAAGTTCAGTGATTTGGAATTTTCTTTTAACTATATGTCCTAGTTAAATTAGCTGATGTGTACAATCGGAGTGTTAAATAAACCAAATCCTTCTAATAGCTTTCATTTGCAAAAATTAAAATGTAAGTCAACAGCTCTTAAAATTACTGAAATTGTTTTTTAAGATTTCTAAAATCATTTAGGTAAGTAGATTGGTTTATTACTTGCTATTCTGCAATTTTTTTATCTCAGCATATATTAAATAATTTATAGATTAAAGTGATGGATATGTAATATGAGATTTCCTTTCAAATATTATTAAAAGAAAATATTATATTCAAATAGATTTAAATGCTTATCTATAATTGTAGCTAATATCTATCAGTGACCAATCAATAATTGATAAAGAATTTCATAAAATATAGTTATTTGTAAAGTGAATTGGAATTTTCAGTATGTAAATGATTATAATTTATAGCTGAAGGATTAGGGCAATAATTATTTTCACAATCATTGTTACATTTTTAATTCTTTAAAATATTTTATTTTACAGTTTAAAAAAACAAATTCCTGATATCAAGACAGCTCTTGATATGCTTAAGCTATTAGCTTCCAAAAAGGTATTGTCAATGTCATATTTGTGTTATTGTAAATGACTAATTTCTTTGAAATTCTTAGAATATTTTTATTTCTGAGTTCATGAGCATCTCCTTTAAATTTCTTTTATATATTAATTAGTTTTAATAGTGTATATTACATAAAAAAAAATTGTATCCCACTAATTTACTATATATGGTTAATTTCAATGAATCATGATGAAATTAAAATGTTTTCATTTATAATATCAATATTTTAATTTTCTTTGCTTGTTAACATATTCTCTTAAACGTGCTTTATATGATTAAATTGTTTGAAAATGTTTAAAAAACATTTTGTAAATTCATTCTAACTTTAGATATTATGTTTGATTTTATTGAAATAAGTAATATGATGTAAACTTTGATCTCTTCTAAATAAACTAATCAAAATCAGATATTATTGAGAATATAAATTAAGAATTGGATAAGTGTAAAGGGTACAAATTTAATAGTAAGATATCTTATTTTTAAAATGATATATATTTTTATATTAAATTTTTTTAATAAATTTAATTGTAAAAGGCAGTATCATCTTATTAATGAAATAGAATATTTATTTATTTAAAATTAATTTTTTCAGCCATTTTATATTTATTAATTTATTTTTGCATTTCTATTCATTTAATCACAATTAGCATACAAAAAATGAGAAAAAAAAGTTTGTTAAAAGTAATACTAACATGTAATTAACTCACAGTTTGTCATTTTTTTATTAAGTTTTCTAATCTTAACCAGAAATATATGAAATGCTCTCTCACGATTGTACTTTATTTATCAAAGGATACTTCTCAACAAATATATACTAATATGCTCACTTTAATTTATCTTTTATAAGAATTTGATTTTCAAAATTAGTTCCTTCCCTTGTATTTATCTTCAAAATAGAATTTTCTTTAAATCTTTTCTCATATTAGTATAAGCCTAGTCACTAACAACCAATAATTTCTGTGATGGGGGAAGCTATTAAAAATCATTCAATAATTAGATGTATCTCACTTTTCTAGAAATAATTGCCAATTCATTCATGGGATGAATTATTTTAATCATTACACCTAAGTCTGTTTTTACACGGTCTTTTTGTACACGGTTTTGATATAACACGGTTTGAAAATTGAATATTTTTAATTTTTTTACACGATTTTATTCCATTTAGCACGATTTGAAATTTTATGTACTTAAATTTTTTTTGTCAAATTTAATTTTTGCGAAGTATGTTCATATCACAAAAAAGTATTTATGAAAGAAAAAAGTCTGAAACCATCGATAGTATCGATAGTTTGCGAACACTAGCTTAAAGATTTAAGTGAATTCCCCTTTAGCGCGTACAAACAAGTAGGGGAATTCCCTTTATGTGCATACAATAAAATTTACTGGTCAGAGCAATTGAAACGTGTTAATATTTTGTGAACTGTCAATGCAATAAGACGTGTTTGGTAAAGAAATTTTTTGCAGGCAAATTTGATTTTCCATTAAATTTAATTTTAACGCATTAAGATAAAAGGTAAGCCAAAAAATATTTTGTATTTATTCAGTTATTTACGAATAACTGATGACGACAGCAATTAAATTTATGTTGTTGTATTTATGATTATCATTTATTCTATTTTATTTTATTTTTTACCTTAAAAATTGAATAACCTATTCTTTTCGTTCACAACATAGTTTTTTAGTTCCTGAACTTGCCATACATTTAATTTATATTACTTTTAAGATTAGAGTGCATATCTTTTTATCATTAATTACTATGCTTGTGAAAATAAGCATTATATATTTGATTTAATAAAATAAACATGAATTCTTGTTTTTCACTAATTTTAATAGGTTTTAGAGATTAGGAACAAATCACCCATTTTTGTATAAGATCAATGTCTTTTTTTACACGTTTTTTTTTTTACACGGCTTCTTCTGGAACCAATCTACCGTGTAAAAACAGACTTAGGTGTATATGTAATTTGCATATTTTATATAATTCTTTCATTTATTTGTAATAAATTGTAGTTCCTTGTGCTGCTTAATTTTTGCAATTTTGTTGAGCATTTCTTTCAGGATATCTCTTTCAAAATATTTAGATTAATGTATTTTCCTGTATGTAATCTGCAGCGGCGTATTATCTGCTGCAATTTTTTCCAGAAAATAGTCTAAAATACGTACTGCTGATAATGGGTGTCCCATAAATTTTTTTATTTGTTTTTGCTTTAGCTTTTAATATAAAATCTGTTGTGTAACTTAAAAGTTTTTGCTTCCTTATGACGATATATTAATTTGAATATTTTCAAAACGAAACAGCTTACATCAATGCAAATTGCAAAATGACATAAACGAATTTACAACTGTAATATCTTTACGAGGAAACAAATTTGTTTTGAAAGTAATTGGACAAAGCCGATTATATCTTAAATAATTCAAGTGTATCTTGGTACCACTTGTTATTTATTTTGATACATTAACAGTATTTCTTTCAAAATTTTCTTGTAAGCGTTTTTGATGGGGAATGTTTTTTATTAGATTTTCTGCGGCGACGTATAATATGCACAACAATATTCTGAATTTTTTTAACACATAGTCCGCGGATTATATACAGGAAAATACGATATTATTTAGAGATCCAATGGGAGGCTGTATTTAGGTGTAAGAATATGAGAAAAAAATCGTTATATATTTTAGTTCTTTGCAAATTTGTATTGTAAAGAAGTTGACTAATAAAACAATTTCACACAGTGATCTATTTGTATATTCGATACTGGGTTAAAATCTTCAGAAATCATCTAGAAGTTCTAATAAATGTTTATATATTAAAAGATTTTAATTTTTTAAAGAACTTTAAATTGCATTTACCATTTACTGCCATCTAAGTCCTTCATCTACATTAGAAATTTTCTGACATTAACAATTTAATTTAAAATTTATTCTCTCAATGTCAACTTAAAACCCAAAACACAAACTTTTTGATGTAACATGAAATGATATAATTACAATCTTAAATTCTAGTTTTCCCTTCTATTAAAACTTTCGTTGAATAAATTAAATATAAATTTTTTATTTGTTGCATTTTTTACTAATAAATGCCTTATGTTTTTAGGATGAGAAACAAACTCTTGATACACAATTTATGCTTTGTGATGATTTGTATGTCAAAGCCAAAGTTCCACCTACGAACAAAGTTGGCTTGTGGCTTGGAGTAAGATATATAGTTAAATTTATGTTTTTTTTTTTTTTAATTTAATTGGGATAAATCTATTTTAAAGCATCTTAAGAAGAAATTTTCTTTCCATAGGCTAATGTCATGTTAGAATACACTCTGACTGATGCAGAGGCTCTGCTGTCTAGAAATTTACAGTGTGCCACAAAGAATTTTGCTCAGCTAGAAATTGATTTAGATTTCTTACGTGATCAATTGACAACTACTGAAGTCAGTATCCTTTTCTTGAAAATTTTCACTTGTAAAAATAAAATTCCCTATCATCCATTACTCATATTCTAGCATATTAATATACTTCACACAGGCTTTTAATACTGGTCTCATACATCAATTCATTCTTTTACATCAATAGTGTAAAAGATATAATGTGAAATTGTCTATTGTATTTTAAAATGCCATGAAAAAGTATATAATTTTATTTTAAAATAGAGCAATAAAAAATATCTATTATTTGAAATGTTTTTGTATTACGTATGTTGTTGATGTATATACTTAAAATTTGGTTATTTTTGTTTTATATTACTTATTTACTTAAATGTTCCATATGATATAGCGATAGACCATCAAATAATTAAACACATTGTTTGATGTATGTTTTAAAAAGATGTTAAGTGTTAGAATGTTGACTTTCTGCAGAAAATGCTTATGTTTATTACATTTTCTGCAGCTAGTTTTACCTTGAAGAATACTTTCTTTTGGAATATTCATTTATTTGAATGACATTCTGCTTATTTATGTAAATTTTAATATAACATTTTTGTCTGATTTTTTTGCATCAAATCTTTTACTAAAGTTTTCACAATATTTAAATGTTTTTATGAAGCTGAAATTTGCTTAATATTTTTGATATGTTGAAAAAGCAATTTCTTTTCTACAAAAAAGAGTGAATGTCATTGTAAAATTGATTTACATGCATTTTAGATAATGCAATCAGTGAATGTAGAATTCTACCATGTAAGCATAACTAGACTCTTCCTCCCTTTTTATTTCATCCCTTTCAAAATATAAGTTTTGATTTGTCATTCAAAAGTAGCCTTTTAAATTAAACTCTTCAAATTCTAATATATTTTTTACTATTGCCTGCAGTATATGTTGTCACACAGTCCAACATTGAGTTGATTAGATGTCTGATGTGGTCCTGACAAAGATGTGCTCAAACATTAACAGCCACATCCAAATCATGTACAGGGTGACACAGCAGCATCTGGTGTTTTAGCATTTCCAAAACATGCTCTTTCATGGTTGGTTGGTTGGGTTTTATGGTGCAAAATCTATAAAAGGACATGCTGTGCCATGCTCTTTCAGGGAGGTATTGGGCCTGCCATTGTAGAATCTTAGCATGACATGGGAAATCTTCAACAACTCAAGCTATATGTGGACGAGCATTATCTGGGAAATTCCCCATTGACTGTACTGGGAAGAGCATTTGGGAAAGCCTGTCATGCAGGAAACCAGGGTTCTATTGCCCATCGGGGAGAATTTATTAGGCCACCATTGCCTGGTTGGTTGGGCCTCATTCACTTTACCGGAAGATAGTGCATTTGAATCCTGGCATAGCCAAAGATTCATTGTTTTCACTAGTGGTACTGGGGCACATAAACTATGTTGTGGTCACAATGTCCTCCATGTTCCCATTCCAAATTAATACCTCTAGGAGTGAATGGAGCCAGGCCATAGGTTTTCTTTGGCTTCAATCTCTAAATTGTAAGTTCCGGTTAGTACTGCCATCTATGAGCCAAAATCATACTTCCACCTTTGTATGAGGGTGCTATGTTCAAAACTGTAGATTCTCTTTCTGACTTCATTCGCCCAGTCCCTAATGGGCAGGCTTGGTTTTGCCAAGAGTCATAAGTAACAACAACAACAACTATCATGGACCTGCTATTATAGGCTATAGCTCCTTAGAGAATTCAAAATAGTGTGAGATTGCAGTGTTCATAGCTCAAGTTTGAGTAAGATCTGGTTTTGAAGACTGAATATTGCATGAAGTGATGTAATAGAGTTTGATGAGATAATTGCAACACAGGAGCAAGATTTGGAAATCCTCTACTGCTCCAAACCCAAACTGGCTCTTAGATTTTTAGCAAAAATTTACTCACTTAAAATATTTTTCTAAAATTGTTTCTCTTATGTTAATATATATAAAAAGTGTACATGAAATAAATTTAATACCATAGAATGTTATTTACTGTCAGAAATTTGCATTTTAATTTTAGTGATCAGTAAGAAATATATCAATATTTTATTTGTATGGCTAAATCCTATTATTAATTGTGTAGCAAATTTTTGTAAGAGTAACATTCTTAATTATTTTATTTACTTATTAATAGTATTGTATTATTGCCCTGTAAATGATCATTAATTTTTGTTTTATTTAATGTATAATCCTTAACGTAGACAAAGATATGGCAAGAGTTTATAATTGGGATGTAAAGCGAAGATCTGCTGAGAAAGAAAAATTGACACCTTTGCTTTAAAACAAAATACTACGCAGTATCAAAACCATTTGTACAAAGACATTTTCTTGCTACTTTTTTGCAAAAACTATGAAGCTCAGCTTGCAAAAGAAAGAATAAAAATTTAAAATTTCTGACAACAGTACTGAGCTTATAGTTTTTCAGCTCATTTAACTTATTTTGTCTTTTGGCTACTGATCTGTAAAGCATGACATCTTCGAGCTCTATAAGAACTTCATGTTTTTACTCTTGTATTATAGTTTATAAGGTGCTGAGCAAAAAATTAATAAATTTCCTTTATCCTTGTTTTCTTGTCGTTTTACTATTGTTAATGTTAAAATCTTTGATATTTTTTTAATTTATTAGAATAAATAAAGGCATAAAATTCCTTGGTCTAATCTGTGTTATAGAATTGCTACTTAATTTGTTGACTAAATGAATTGCATGCATGATAATTATAAGATAGAAATCCTATTCTATGTTAACAATACTGTTATATAATTATATGCGAGTTCATTATATATGAGCTTAATTATATTTTACTTCTTAACATTTCCAAAAGTTTTTCCTGTGAAAGTTTGGTGGTATATCATTAAGTTACTCAATACACTTAAAACGCTCTTAATAAAATATTTTTATTTTTTGTTATTTATTGCATAAAATTATTTCAAATTAGTTATTTTGCAACTTCTGCTTCATTAGCTTTCTATGTATACATTTTATTAATTTCATGAAATTGTGATTCAGAACTTATATTATTTGCAGAAAGCTGACATGTTTATATACTTTATCTTCTTGATTTATTGTTTATGTAGAAAAACATAGCTTACAATCCTCTTCAATAAAATGTGGAAAACAAAATTTTTTCCAAAATAAAAATGGATCTAAATGTTTTTTTAATAATTTAATTATTTTTATTGAGAAATTTAAAATTTGCTATTATATTATCATACATGCTAAGTTTATAATAAATCTTTTCAAAAATGAAAGAATGTGGGTTTTTAAATATTGCAACAAAATGTTCACAGTACTATTCATATTAAAAAAAATTGTTTTTCAATTGCCTTCTGAAATATGAAATTAGTCTGAAATAAAAGTACATATCAAAAATGGTCAACAGTTATAGATATTACGGAGAAATAATTTTTCTATAAATTAAATATACATAGTTGTGTGAATATTATTAATCATTTATGCTATTGAATACATGCTTTTTAAAATAGCAAATCATTTTTGTTAGTTTATAAGTATTTTTCTCATATCAGTTGGTTTCAGTCATGTTAAATTACATTTAAAACTGAAAATAATTTGTTTTAAGTTGCTTGGTAAATAAAATTAGTTTTGTAAAAAAAAAAAAAAAATCTGAGTCCTTAATGATTGTGTTCATCTACCAGAGTTATCTTAAGAGTCACTTTAACCTGTAGCCGATGTCACAAAACTTCATTCATCAATGCCAAAAAGAGTGAGTTATCTTCCAATATTTTACTCTGAGTTAACCTACCAATTTTGGAGAGTTAAACCTGGTTTCCTGTAAATAAACATGGCAAATGTTGTGAGTGTAGTTTGATTCTGCATCCTCAGATTATCATCTAAGATTTTTTGTGGATTATCATTTAAATCGTAACAAATTTAGCTGCCTTGTTGCAAGTAAGTACATGAATAATTAATGTATATTTTATTTATAAAAAAATAAGTCAATAAATTTATTTAGATTATAAACTGAACTCCACAAGTTGCATACTACTTAAATTTTTTGCACATTGTAAAAAATCTAAGTTTTCAAATTGAAATTTAAAACGCTGTATTTAAACTGTTAACCTTATAATTAAATTCATACATGCTATTGGTAAATATTAACTGCAAAATTTTATTCTCATTCGATTTGAGTTATTCTCCATTTAAATTTACTTCCTATCTAAACATGCACTTCATTGTATATTCATTGTACTTTGCTTGTATATTAAAGAATAGAATATAACATTTTTTAATATTACAAAGTTCATAAATGTTAATTTGTTAATTTTTAATATAAGATATATATATATATATATATATATATATATATATATATATATATATAGAAATATTTGGATATAATCAAACAATTCAGTAGGGTATAATATAAATGCATATGTTTTCTAAAGATAGCTCACTATAATTTTGATACTCAGATTTCAACTTAATCATTGTTGAACATTTAGTGATTGAATTTTTTACATTTAATGATTTGATGATTGTCATGTTCGGATATGACAGCTGAATGCTAGTGCTCGGAAGTTTCCAGATTTTCTCCCATACAGTATATAAATGTAATCCTTAGCTATGAAAAATGTCCCAGAGTGATATTGGGCATGTTTAAGTGCTTTACAACAGTTGTCAGGCTGTGTTGCTTTATCACCACCTAATAGGCAACTAAAAGTTTTTTTTTCCCCCCACTACATATGACTTCCCAAAAATGTTTTAGTTTCCTTATTCATGTGTGACAAGTGAAGAAAATTAAAACTTCCAAATACAAACTCAATACATGCATAAGTTAAAAAAAATACTTATTTCCCGTGTCCAAACTTTTAGCTTCCACTTCTAAGATTTCGGTCTAATCACAAGGGTAAGTTCTCAGTTGTAAAGCTATTTGCTTCATGTTATCGAAAACATCTGTAAGTTAGAGGAAGAAATTCGTTTTTTTCCCAAATTATAATTCTACAAGTTGTATGATGTCAATATGTTTAGATAAGATGTAATATTTCTCTGTTTATGTAAAACACAAAAATATTGGTTTTTCATTTAAATCTTAAGTATGTGTATTTGCTAGAACATAATAAAAAGATAATGAAACAATTGTTTTAATAACACAGAATTTATCTCTTATCCAGGACATACAATTGAAAATTATTTAACCAAATGTTCATAGTATTTTGGATAGCCAGTGTCAAATCTTGTTCCCTCTACTCTCAAAGATGGCAGTATTGTCACAAGATAAAGTGATTCCTAAATTATCTCCAGAGTGTCAAAAACATCTCTTGGAGATTATTTAGGAGTTGCGGTTTCTTTTTTCTTTGTGATAGTTTTACAAGTTATATGAAGTCACAATATGGATTAAAAATGAGAATAAATATTTCTATGTAGTATTAAAAAATTGGGAATGCTGAAGTTAAGAAAATGCATTTGTAAGAACAGAATAAAACATTGCTTCATGTAACATATCTTTCATACATACTATTGAAAATTATTCAACTCAATTTGCCTGACATTTTGGTAAACCCATTACAAAATCTATTTGTAATTTGTGTTGTATGAAATAAAAATTTTGTATTTAATTTGATTTTGTAAAATAAAATGGATCTAACCCATGTAGTATATTCAAAATAACTAAAGATTGAATGAATAAAAATTTTGATATTTAATAAGTTATTAATGTTTATATAAAAATGTAATCTTGTAATGCAGAAACTGAATAAATTTGATATTTGTATAGCCCTGATACCCATTACTAATTAAAATATATTTGGTGATCTTTACATTCTCAGTTTATTCTTTCTAAAATATGAAATAGTTTGCTTTAAAAATTTATTTTGTTTGTATTTTATATAATGCCAGGGTAAATCCTAGAGTAGCATAATTCGCTCTTTTCCTTATTTTGTGAATAAGAATTGGCGAGTCCAGCAAGAGTTAATTCTGTGATAAGCAACACTCGAGTTATCCCATGTTCAGTGAATATTGCTTGTTAAAGAAGATTATAATATATATTTGTTGACAACTGTTACATTATTATCCTTCTGTGGTAGTTTTGATTAAAAAAAATTCAGTAGATTATTCTTGTGCAATTTAAAACTTAGATATAATTATGAAAATCCTAATGGTTATTTTATTTGTATGCATTAACTAATTTCATTGGTAAACAATCTCATATTAATCTGGTTAAATTAATAGGTAAAGCAAACTTTTCAGTATTTATCTTGTAACACTTTTCATAAATGAAAAGTAACTTCACAAAAGAAATGAATGTATGCAATTGAAAAATGAATAAATTATTATATATGAATATTTTTATATGTGCCTTATGATTTATTTTTCGGCTATAGTTTGAATTGGATCATCTGTTATTGATATGCAAATAGTTATCCTTGTGGCCTTTTGTTTAATATATCTGGATTTATTACTACTTGGAGGATTTTCATAGTTATTTGGTATTAAAACTCTGATCTCAGTCAAATTTTCAGTTCCTTCTTGGTTATTGTTTGTCTATGTTTAATGTATAAAACAGCAGAATACATTTCATGGAGGTCATTAAATTTATTGTTAAAACTTGGAGTAATAACTTGGGAGGATTATGTAAATAACAAATATTTAACTGAGTGTTCGAAGTTTAATAATAGAAAATTATTCTCTCAGATTAGAAAATCGATTTAGTAATTTTTAAAATGTGTATCATGCAAATATAATCGTACTTGTATTTCTTCATAATAAATAAGCAATTTAATTTATTTGAAATTGAAAAAATGAGATCCTTCATTTGTGTATTAAGATTCCTGTGTAAAAAAAGTTTTAAAGTCATGAAAATGTATTATAAAGGCTAGAAATACTATCCTCATTCACTTATATAACATTGAACTGGGAACTCAATGACTAGTGCTCTGATTTTCGGTTCAACAATTCAGGATTTTAAATTCCATCTTCGTAATAAATGCTTTTAGTGGTTTTTTGGATATACTTTACATTGTAAAATCCTGTGTGCAAACATGTTTTCTGAGTGACAAACTTATTACTCACATAACAATAACTATATTTGTAAAATAATTTTTTCCCATGTATAAAATATGTATATTGTATTACATCTGTTTAAATTGTTTGCGGATTTTAAACTATGTCATAATATTTAGTTTTATTCCATTATACAATGAAATAAAAAAAAAAGTTGTTATAAATAATGATGTAAATATTTTTTGCACAAATTATGTCTAAAAATGTTGAAAATTGCATATCTATTTTTATTGCTGAGTTTTAATCGATCTGTATTTTATAGAAATATATGTGTTCATTTTTAACAGTATTTAAGTAAAAATTTGGAAAACCTAAATTATCTATTCTTTATTATGGGCTTGTTTTGTAATAGTGCTACCATTTTAATTGTAATGCAGCAAACAGAATATAAATTCATAGCAAATTTGATAAATCCATAGCAGTAAATAGCTATGTACTTGTTGTCTATTAGAAGTACATTTGTGTTCAAAATCTGAATTATTGTGATCAGTTGCTAATAATAACAATTTCATACTGCCTAGTAAATAGTGTAATAGATGAAAACTTGAAAAGATTTTAATATCCATTCTGTTTTGCCCTCTAGAAAAATATATTTACAAGGTGGACCATATTTTCATATCAAAAGAGATACATTTTAGTAAACTCTGAAGTATTCATTATCACAGACATGTTATGGGAAACAAAAATCCATTTCTCTTCAAAATGGTTAGGATCGAACTTGTGATCTTTCACTTCACGGAATATGATTTTGATATTTGAATATTTGATAACCTAACAGCCAAAGGCTATTGTAAGTTATTTCTTTGTCTTCTGCATCTATTTTCTGGCTTTCATTGTTTTATCTGAAAATTTTACTCCATAAATTTTTAAAATTACTCTCTAATTTCCATTAAAGCAATTTCCTAAACTCACAAATTACTTTAAAAAAAATTAAATAACTTTTTTTTTTTGTAAAAAAAAATTGTTAAACTGATATTTCTGAGAAATATTTCAATAAAATTAAAATTTATTAAAATCCTCTTCTAAATTGCATTGACATCTGCAAATATTTTTATAATATACTGTGAATAGTGTAATTAAGAAAGGAATAGTCTATATCTTACTTTTTATTGGATTATTATACTTTTTATTTCAACATGTAAAAGTCACTCAAGTTCTTTTGTGGTTACAAAGTGAACATTTCGAAAAAACGTCCTGCAAATTATTTTTATTAAAATGATTTAAATATGTTGAATAAGAGATGACTCACAAAATTTAAAAAATTATGAAATAAACTTAATTTTGTGCTGAATTTGAAGGCTAATGAAATATGTTAAATTATTTGTGATGTTTCATTTCCCATATATATATATATATATATATATATATATATATATATATATATATATATATATATATATAACAATTTAACTCTGAAAACTAAAATCAAGAATGATTTTTTAAAAATTTACAAAAAGATAGATTATTAGAAAAGAAATAATTATTAGATTTTTAATCAGTGGAAATCAAATAATTATTTAATTTTCTTTATTGTAAAATGAATGAGCACCGTTTTTTCCTTTACCATCTAATTCAATTATTGTTTGTGATATAGTATTTCTAGTTAATCCTAGATTATGAACTGAAGAACTGTCCTTACATCAATAAATATATTAAAAATTTACATTTAGATTTTACACAAAATAGGTCAAATAAACTTTCATTATATTGAACAATCATTTTGTTTAATAATGTTATACATATTACTATTATTTACAAAAATATTCTAATTTACTCATTTAATGTACCGAATTCTCTTGTATACAATCTGTAGATTAAGTGTTAAAAAAAGTTCGTATTTCGTTGTGCGTATTATACGCCGCCACGTATAATCTGATAAAAACACAAAAACTTACAGGAAAGTTTTGAAAGAATATCGTTTTTATTTTATGAAATAAATAACAGGTGGCGCCATGCTACAATTGACTTATTTCAGCTACACAGCAGATTTTAAATTAAAAGTTATAGAGGAGGCAAATTAAAAAAATTGGTGACAAACGTGTTAACTGTAAAGTGTAAAACAAATGTTAGGTTTGAGAAGAAATAGGTTTATTAACGACATTCGTTTCGTATTCATTATTTGAAGTATGATATTACCGATCATTGTCTTGCTTAGTCAATATTTAAAAAACGTGCCTAATTATAAAAATTTCAAAAGCATTGTGCAATTTATAATAGCAACAATAAATGAGGTTTTGAACAAAAGCCAATATTTCTTAAATTAGTTTCGCATGTAAAGCAGTATTTAGTGTAGGTGTTTAAGTTCAATTAACGTGTGAATTATTTTTAAAAAATGTGCAGTCGAACTGGATATAAACGCAGGCAAACGCTTTGTAATTTTGAACAAAGATAAAGTCACGAGGTCGATACTAAGTTGGCATTTTATTCTTCACGTCACATGTCCTCATCTAAAGGACATTAGACCTATGTCCAATTCATATGAACAAAGCTAGACTGATTGCAGGATTAGTGATGGCTGCAGTTTTCGCAACAATAACATGTTAGGAATATATCGCAAATATTTAAGTCTTTTGTAGTAAAAAGTGGATTCAAGGTTTTATTTATTTATTTATTGAAAGTATATTAAATTATATTGATTACTAGCTGTACCTGTTCACACGTTGCTGTGTTTTAAAAAAAAGAGCTTTGATACCTCAAACATAATTTATTAATAGTCAAATGTATACAATACATCAAAATGAGAATTAACAATAAAATTATCGCTACATATATGACATTTGAATATAACGTATGTACAAAACAGTTGATTTTAGAATAAACATGCTTCTTCACTTGTGATATTAAACAATATTACAAACGAATATTAATTGAACAATAATTTTGTAATTATTAAATATCATCATGAAATGAATGATATTTGATGATTGAGATGTTGAACTTTATCTTAGTAGTGCTTGTAAATATACAACGTTTTTTCTTTTCCTATCTGGTGCAAGAACAAGTAAATTTAATGGTTTTTCAACTCGTGAACACCCAACGTACAGCAGTCCATGTGAAGCATGGATTTATAAAATTCAATCTATATACTTCGAATGATTGTCCATGTGCTTTGTTAATGGTCATAGCCAAGGCTAGTCGTATAGGAAACTGTAAACGTTTGAATTCAAATGGAGTATCCGTTGATAACATGGGAATACGTGGTAATAGTACATAATCCCCTTGGTGTTTTCTATTTAAAATGGTTGCTTCAATTATGTTATTCATTAAATTTTTTACTGATCACCTATTCCCATTGTATAGTCACGGTGGATTTATATTTCGTAGAAGGATGGGTGAGGAACCAATTTTCAAAGATAAAATATGCTTTGGCATTCCTGGTAGATCCAATAAATTTAAAAATTCTACTGGCTAATTAACTGATTTATTGTAATTGACAACATTATCTTTAGATATGTTATTTTTCATCAGGTATTTCATTTTGAATTGTGCAGTTTATTAAATTCACGTCAATATTTTTGACTGCCAACATAGCACTCTCACTAACCCATTGATTATTTTTATAAGTCTGGGATAAATTTGGAAAAACTATGGCAATCAAGATCAGTGATAAAGTAAAAAAAAAAGTGATAAAAGTTTTCTGGTAATGTAATACAGTGTTTGGATTCGTCCATTTCCATTTTACCATTCCTAATATCTAGCAATTGTTTCGCAAATCGTTCAGAAGATTCATCTTGTTGTAATTGAGCACGCATATTGGTCTTTAAAGTTATTTTCTTCCACATACCGCCATAACATAGTTGATTTGAGACATGCATTCAGTTTAATTCATCAGCAGGTGGTATAACTGGTAGAGTTTGTCGAAAATCACCAGCTGGTACAAGCTGAGTGACTACCAAAGAACTGCCCATTTCCTCTCAAATCTTTTAATGTGTGATTGAGTACTTCCAATGATTTCTTGTGTGCCATGATGCATTCATTCCATATTATGAGCTGACATGATCTTAGTACTTTTCCCAGCCCAGAATTTTTGCTAACATTACATGTTGGAATTTCAATTACCTGCATGTTTAATGGCAATTTCAATGCCTAATGTGCTGCTCGACTACCGTCCAAATGTGTTGCTGAAATACCAAATGTAATATTATTTTGTGATCTTATAGTTGCTAGAATAATTGGGAAAAAAAAAAAAAAAACGTTTTTTCAGTGCATCTAAGAAATATAAACCACAACTCTTGTTAAGTATTGCATCATAGTGTTCGCTGTTCTAATACCAATTTAAGCAGATTAATTCAAACAAATGTTTGTAATACATTGACATCGAAGTACATTTCTCTTTGTATATCACGATCGAAAATGTTATTCCCACATCTATTTGGAACAATCAAACCCAATTCTGAGAGTGATTTGTTGGTTATCGCCAAACATACATCCTTAATTAAAATTAATTCATCATTGTATATATTTGATGTAAATTGAGTGTTGGGATAAGCATTTATTCTACGCATTTTAATGTTGTTTCTTGTAATTTAAATTAATATGATAAAATCTTAAAAGAAACACAATTCATATATTTAAAATATTTTAAATTTAATGTAATTTGTATTATTTCATGGGTAAAAATTTAATTTTATTCATTATTTTGCTTTTAACAAATATTATTAATTTAATGTTATTTTGATATTTTTGAGATATTTGTTCGGGAGCACCTAGAACCCCAAATCTGATCTCGAGACAGATACACATTCATTTATATATATATATATATGTAAAGGAATAAATACAATGTATAGGAAAAGCAAATACAATACAATTTAAATAAATATTATAGGCAATCATACCAGCTCAAATGCAGCTATTGTGTGAAATACCGATATAAATTAAGTAAGATACATTTAATAGATAAAGATAAAACAAAGAAGATACAATTTAATATCAATAAGACAAAATCAGGATAAAATAAAATAAAAAAACAATGTAGTATAATATAATTAAGGAAAAAGCATAGGAAATCCAACATCTCTTTAAAAATTTACAGAAATGTAGTACTTAATGAATTAAAACGCATATATCATATTTGCAATAATCTAAAATTTAACAAAAAATCAAGTTAATTGCTTAATTAATCAACTTAAAAATATTGATTTTCCTATTAATTTTATTGTAAAATATGTAGGAAGTAGGGAATCGCTTATAAAATTGAAGTAATGCGTAGTTTTCATATCTACAGAAAGGCCACCCAAGCATTGAAGTTCTTATAAGAATCCCGAAAACACCTACTTTCACTTTGACTGTACTTTAATATTTAATCCACATTAAGCATTTTAAACTAATTTAACTTGTAAAAATTTTTCTTATTACTTTTAGCAACCATATTCTTCTGTATTTGATATATTTTTCTCATTGTATTGTTTTGCCTGTGTTTTTGCTTATTTTTCAATGTATTACTTTGATTCCATTTATTTCAATTTTGATATAGTTGTATTTTCTTCTTATAGAGACACTCTTCGGGGGAATAACACGAATATTTTTAGATCCTTGTCTTTCGTGTTAGTCAGAAAAGGGTGTGTATTTTGCATAGGTGACCATCTCCCTCCTGATGAAGACGTGGTCCCAATATTGACTATGAATTAGATGTATTATATTTCCTTTGAATACGGAGAATTCGTCGCTTCCATTTTTCGCGATTTTGGTATTCTTCCTCCATGATGGGGTGGTATTACCAACCAGCACTTTCGTTTTCTACGACCTTTGACCTTGAATTCGAGACTTGGAGCCACGAAGAGCGTAGTCTCTTCTACAAGGAGGATGGATGAAGGTCGAAAAGGGGAAGTCTGGAGGTCATCCTTTTCTTGAGAACGCGATTAGTGACTGACCATATAGAGCAGGGGTGACAGACCGTGAAGACATTTTAGGTAGTCAGCGTGACCATCCCGATAATAACCTCTGATACTAACAATTTAATTTATAACTTAATTTAGCTTAAATTTAGCTTTCAAACCTAAAATAAACTGTGCAAAGTAATACAATGAATTAAATAGAAACAACTTAAATTTGGGATCTGCTTTTTCAACCATGAAAGCCATTAAAACCAAACATCGGTCGCGTTTAACAGATGAACATTTAATTTCGTGTTTACGCATTGCAATAAGCTTGTACCAGCCACAACATGATAAATGTGATGCAGATATTCAGTTCAAATTTCACCTAAACGAAGTGGATAGGAAAGTCAGTTTTTGATAAATGAATACTTTGATTATTTTCGTCAGTAAATTTTTGTTTTGTAAATAATAATATTAAGATTTTTTTTTACAAAAATTAGATAATATACCGTTTTTTCTCGTTACCGAAAATAAATTTGTAAACATATACGTTTAGCTCTGCCATTGGTAGACCGACTTCAATTTTTTCAAAGTGGAGTAGACCACGGATTCCAAAAGTTTGGCCACCTCTGATATAGAGGATATAGGAGTGGGAAAGACTTTGCCTTAAGTCGTACTTACAAAGGGGGTGAGTTCCATTATTATAAAGGTCCGCAATTTCAGCGACCCTTTCCATTTTGAGGGGATTCACTGCATGGAGAAGGCTTTATATTTGCATCCACAGAGGGAGAGAAAAATAATTGAATTATAATGACTTTCTTTTTGAAATTCCATGCAGCTCCCAGAGTTTCTGGTTGCCTAAAAGATGCTCACTGGAATTTAAATTTTGGTATCCTAGTTTGTTTTACTAATTAGTTTTTTGAAAGACGGAATCACCTCAGCATTAATTGAGGTCTTTTATCTCTTATGTTAGAAAATGGCAGATCATTAGATTATGTAGGAAAAGGAAGATTATTTATGTGTTGAGACATTTACATGTTCATGTTAAGAGCATTTAGTGTTACAATGGTGACAAATTGTTGATGATAAGTAAATTTTAGGTAATAAGAAGTAATTGTAGGTAAATAAGAAGGAAATACTTAACCAACACATGAGAGAGGTCTCTCAATATTTTGTTTGTTTCTTCTTTGAGCTTCATATTTCTTGCAAAACGACAAATTTGATACTTATTTATCACAGTAATTTTTATACTGATGTTAAGTTATGTGCATCCAATTTGGATTAAATTATTCCAAACTTTGTTGTGCGAGGACGTACCTAACTAAATTTTTGATAGGTATATAAAAAAGAAAGAAATATTACGTAAATTGGAACAATTTTGATGTACCCCCCCTAATAAAAAAATTAAGCGCCAAATCTGGCACTCCCTACGGACTTTTTAGGGGGGGGGGTTATATTAAAGTAGTTCCCGTAAATTATCTTGTTTTCTTAATTTTGAAATGAAGGAGCTGTGAACACAATCTTCATGCTTCTTAATCATGATTCTTATTGCATTTAATTTCAATGAAAAATGTTATGAGTTGAGGCAGCTATTTTTATAAGTAAACATTAAGTAGCATTATCATGTGATGTTTGAACTTTTGCAATATTTCCTGTGTCCTCATAAATCAGAGTAAATGCATTGCATTTGCTAAAGATTATAGTTAGCTGTAATGATTGCCGTAATATATTTTAATTGTAAAGCAACAAGAAAATCTAATGATTGGTTAAAGTACTTTTAAAATGATTAAATATTTTTGATTATCACTAACTACACATTAAGTGCATTTTTTTAACACTTCATGATCACTTAAGTTGCACTTAATTTATTTCTGATATTAATTAGAGCTTATTAAAATCAGCTTTAAATCAAGTGTAATTGCTAACTAGAGCCAACCAAATTTAATCTCTATGGAAATCTCATCAATATTTTGTTACAACTAATATAGATTAAATAAGCAGGAACCAATTTGAAGAAAAAAACAATCGTTTTCACAAGAAAATCTTAAGATTACCAATGGGGTATTTAAATTGAATATTGACTTTAACCCCTGTATTCCGTTAGATAGAAAACCTTAGAGTATTAAAATTATCATCAAAATCACCGTTGTCTTTACGCATTCTAGTAAATTAAATATATATATATACATTGATGGCATGATAGCTGTACAATGAACGATTTTTCTGGATGTGGTATGTAATCCTAGAAAAAATTGCAATCCAACAAAAAGAAATGTTATATCGAACAATGTCAATTTTTCTAAATTTCCCAATGAGAAAAGGGGGCCATTATCACATACCACATAGTCTTCTTAGCTTGGTATTAATAGTTAGAAATTGAGAAAAATGTTTCGCTCGGGTGTCGTTCTTGTCTACGGAATGTGGAAAAAGTTATAATGTTGTTTTATGTAATAAGCAGTATATTCGAATATCGAAGAATAGTGCAAGATAAAACCCACGCTTAATTGAAGCTTTTTTATTTGTATAGTAACTAGAGTTTATGAATCGATAAATCTTAAATTCCGAAGTGCTATGTTTTAACATGTTTATCTGAAGATATGGAAGAAGTATGCGTTGAGTATAATGTTTTCTGTTTTAAAGAAAATATTCTTCCATTAAAAACATTGGCTGCCATGAAACTGGTGTCGGAATTGTGGAAAAAAGTTGATATAAATAGTGCTTTGAATGATCAATCTTGGAAGTTTTATGGGCGAAATGGAGATTTATCAGCAACGGATAATTTCAATACTTTAGAAACGATTATATCAATATTACTTCAAAGACTTTTACCAAAAAAATTAAAAAATGAGGTGAAAGACTTTATAAGACCCATTGGATTAGGGATGTGTGAATGGCTTGAATTTAATAACGCACTGATTAGTCCCTTGAATCAAAGACAGTTGCTGAATTCTATAGTGTGGACTTACCATGGAACTATGGATGAATATAAATCTGTTGCTTCTCTTCAATGTGCTGATAGTAATGAGCTTTTTATTAAAGCATGTTATTTTTGTATTGAAGACCAAATACACGATAAATGGTTGCAGTTTTTACGATCAAACACGTGGAATTTTTCCAACTGCTATTTTGAACATTTGTTGAAGTATTGGATTTGTACAAAGCGAGGTATGTTGGAAATATTTTTGCTTCAGTTAAAAGATTACATGCTTGAAACCTTTAATAAGATATACAACTCTGAAATTTTCATAGGGGAGGATTTTACAGTTGAAAATATTAATTCCATAATGGTGATGTATTGCATTACAATAATAAATTTCAGCGCGTTCAAATATTTTTTTTTCAAACTGAGAGTTGACGAAAAAAGTGAAGTTTCCCTGACTTGCCTAGAGTTTGCTTTACATTGCGAAAGGAATTACAACTTCAAAATGGAGCACGGTTTGGCAGACATAATTTTCTTTCTGCTCCACCAACTGGATGAAAAAGATAGGAAACTTATCAAGAGAGATTATTTTAATTATTTGCTTGTTATGGCTAAATATTGGCAATATCATAACAGATTACTGGAAACTATACCTCTTCTGTGGAGTAGTCTATTTGTAGATGAATACTGTACTATTTTGTCAGTCATAATGGAAAACTTTCTAGAAGAAAGATACATTCAACAAGATCTAGTTGAAAATATATGGCATGCTACTCCAGAATTCATGAAACGAGAATTCTTCTCCCATATCCCCGATGATCCCAAGTTGTTGTTTATGTTTGATGAAACCAAAACTTTTTCTTATAACTGTGTCTATATATTAATAGAAGCAGAGATGACTAAAAGAAACGAACTTCTTTCTTTTTTCGAAATTTAGCACTTTAAAGTTCATGGAAGATAAAATTGTATTAGAGCAGTTTTCACTTTTAAACTTTCATGTGAATAGGATACATAGATGCAATTTATTGGCTGATTTTATGCGTAAATTATGAAATTTCGTTAATGAAGTGAGTTCTAAATTGCTTTCATTTAAAAATTTTTTTAAATCGAGACACAAAATCATTAATTGCCCTTAAAATGGGAAGAAATTTTATTCCACAAAAATGAATTGCACATTTTCATTCACGAATACTTTAATTTCATTTTTTAAACTAATTTTACAACAAAATTCGAATCTTGTTAGCGGAAATTCAAAATTAAACACTTATTTTTATGCAAAATGTTTTAAAGTCGTTTATTTTTGTAAATTATTTTACAAATTTGAGCAAGAATTAATTAACTTTACCCTATTTATTAACAATCCTATGCAATCCTAAGAAACGAATTTTTAGATTCTTGTAACTATGTCAATATCATATGAAATAATAATATATCTATTGAAAAAATTAATAAACTATTTTGTTAATGTTTTAAATAAAAATGTACTTTGTGATTATGGTTTTATATCCATTTATTAAGGTAGAAGCTATTGTTGAAATAATGTACATGAAATACAGTGATTTTACTAAAATTTTCATGTAGTTATTAGGCTGGAATGATAATCACAGTAGAAGTTACAAATTAAAGTTTTTCTGATCAAATCAGGGCCGGCGCTAGGGGTGGGCAAGCCGGGCCCTTGCCCGGGGCGGCAACCTTAGGGGGCGGCAACCTTAGGGGGCGGCAAATTGGCCTTAAAATTAAATTTCTCATACTTTTAAGCATTTTCTCTTTCTAAAATAATTGAGTTTTGACCCATGATATACTAAACTTTTTTGTTTAAAATGAATCATATTTTTATGCATTAAGATATTTGGAATCAAACCCCTAACGACCTTTATATATACAGGGTGTTTTTTAAACATACAGCAAAAATTTGTTTCGAAGATACAGGGCGAACAAAATTTTTGACATTATAGCAACATTTTATTACCAAAAATTACAGGTAAAGTTTTTATATCTTCAAGAACTGTTGAAAATAATGACCTCCAGCTAGAATAAGAATGCAAGAAATTTAATGATTTTAAAAACTATAAAAATGGATTTGACGAAAACTATGTTCGCCCTGTATCTTCGAAACAAAGCGAGTTCACGAAAATTATCAAAGGACAAAATATTCTTAGAATAGTCGAGGGAACAAACCCTTGAATTTTCGGCGTATGTTTAATAAACATCCTATATATATATTAATAATGTATGAACTTTTAACTATTTGAAATGTCAAAATATTTGAAATGCAAGAAAACTCACAAGCATAAGAAGCTACTTAAAAATAGCTTAAAACTTAAAGAAATAATTTTTTTTATAATTCAATCAAAGGGACACAATAATAGAATTTTTAACCGTGTGTCTTAATTTGTCGAAACATGTATCAAAACTCCAACTTTGCTGATTATTGCAATTCTTTTACTCGTTTTATTTTACTATTACTCGTGGAAAGGGTTTAGGTTATCTCTTTTAATTTTTGTTATAAAGGGGCGCCATTTTACCTCTTTGCCCGGGGCGGCGAAGCTGCTAGTGCCGGCTCTGATCAAATGGTTAGAATTTAAAACGGTTTATAATTCCAAAAGTATATTAATCATCACTGGTTTTCATATATTTTAACGGCTCAAAAGTTTATTTAATTAATTGTGGGATGAGGGATGATTTACTAAAAGAGATTTGCATTTGATTGAAAAGTTTTGTTTACAGATTCATTTGTGTTTAATCGTAAAAAAAATTAATATCATTTCTAAGCTTGCCTTACTAAGATTTTATTGTTTCTCTTCTCAGGTTGAATTAATATTTTTGTGTATGTTATATTTATTGGCTACTATTTAAATTTTCCTAAAATTTCAAAATTATTATATACTAGCTGTACCCGCCCGGCATTGCCCGTGCATTTAGAAAATGCAGATAAGTGAATAGCGCAGGAATAGTAGTGTAGGACATGTAGACTGTCTCTCTCTCTCTTCCCCCCCCCCACACACACACAACATTCCCCGTCGATAAAAAGGAACAATATATCCTAAATATTTTAAACGGAAAATTTTCCAAAAGATGGTCGCCAGAATTGTTTCTCAAAAGGAGCTGGTACAACCCCGGAATCAGCTATCGGCGAGCAGCGATCTCGAGAAGAAGTTTTATAAATAACTTTTTTAAAATTTTTCTAATTCAAAAATCGAAAATCGGGCTTCGAGTTCTGGTGGCCAGCCCCTTTGTGCTTCCGTGTAAAAAATTCCAGGTCCCTGCGTGCGATAGATTTGGCTGGAGAGCTCGGTCAGACAGACAGACAGACAGACACATTACACTTGATTTTATTATTATAGATAACTTTGCTTAAGGAATCAAGTATTTTTGTTCATTTTCTATATTTATTTAGTTTAATAATTTTAATTAGAAATATTTTATATAAATTAAAATATGTAAGTTTGATTTCCTAACGATTTCTTATTAAAAAGTTTAAGTGTATCTAATAAATTCTTCAAAGTTTTTATTTGCTTTCAAGAATTTGAGAAAACTTGAATGATAAATAAACTGCTATTCGTTTGTGCTAAAATGAATAATAATTAGAATTTCCTGAAGAATGTATTGAGTCAATAATATAGTATGAAAATGGGTACTTCTTCATTTCACCGGTGCAAGTTATAAAGTCGCCAAATGGCATTACTATGCGTAACAAAAAATCACAAAATTTCTGCTTTTTCCATCATTAACTTTCTGTTTTTTCCAAACATTTTAAATAAAAAAAAATATTTTTACAAAATAAAATTTTCAATTAACATTAAATGAATTAAATTAATGGTACAATCCTAGGAGACAGGATTCAATTTGTCACCAAAGGTCCCATACCTTTGGTGACAAACGGGAAAAAAAAGCGTCCAGGCAGAACGAAATGGCAAAATAAGAATTCTAGAAATCGTTACGTTTATCGTATCTAGTGTATCAAAGTAGGATTACCAAGAATGACAAAATTTATAACCAACTAAAATTATTCATGCCAAGGACCTAAAGCACATTTTAACCTAAGATTCAAAACACTGATGACAATTTTTCGACATAATGCAAATGAATATCTAGATCCGTTGTAGAAAAAGTCCTTAATAGGTGAAAATGCGCTTTAGGTCCCCTACTTGGCGCGTTTTCAAAATCGCCGATGCCATGGCGAAAATTCTACGGCTATTTCAAAGTGAAACTTAATTAGCGACCAATGAAAAGACTAAAACAAAAGGATAATTAATGAGCATGAGTGAAAAAGCGCATCAAATTCGCGAGTTGGTGAAGTAGGGGAACTAAAGTGCAATTTAACCAACAAAAGAATATGGAATTAATTTTATAATACACACATACACAATCAGCCAGTTTAACAATATAA
Organism: Latrodectus geometricus; assembly: GCA_026290005.1. Lineage (NCBI taxonomy): Eukaryota > Metazoa > Arthropoda > Arachnida > Araneae > Theridiidae > Latrodectus > Latrodectus geometricus. The sequence goes on from JAPDSC010044864.1 coordinate 62,128, forward strand.
AATTCCAAACACGAAAAACAAAAAGCATCATACTTATAACTTAAAAGGGATAAAAAGAAATTATTAAAGGCGGAAAAAATTATAAGGGTAAGTAAAGTCCAAATTTTAAAATGCAAAATTAAGATTTCATCTTGATTATTATAAGTTATTCTCTAAAACATAAATAATAACATTTTATCACTCACTCATAATTTTGGCTTCATTTTTTTTTTTTTTTTTTTATTCTTCCATAAAAGCTGATCCTCTACTTTGTAGGTGGAATTTTTTCTTCCCCAGGTTTCTTTTCTCCTGGTTTTCCTCCTTTATCATCAGGCTGTCCGGGTTTTTTCTCACCAGGTTTTTCTTCAGGCTTTTTAGGATCCATTTCTTCTCCCACGGGAATTAAATACTCAAATGAAAATATGTGATGAATTTTTTGCTTTAAGTAAACTATGCAGTAACGCAGCTTATCAAATCAAAATTAGAATGTGAAATTCTGCAAATTGTCTCACTTCACTCGCGTATCATATCCACGTAGCACCTTCTCACGTGGATGTTCAAACCAGCCTTTACAGTTTTAAATAACTGTAACAATTTTTACTTCTGGAAACGTCTAGAAATTTCTGTAAAGTTTGGAATAGAGGGCGCTAGTTTCTCAGTTAATAGGAAAATGGTTCCTATCATAACTTACCGCTGTTGTACTTCTTACATGTTTATATTATTGCAGACTAATACAATAATATTCCATGTTTCAAAATTGATGTCGGATTTAATATTGATAGCAATCAAAACATTAATTTATATTCAATGAAACTTACTACGTTATAGATCAACTTCGATTCAAATTAAAGTTATTTCATATTGTCAGTGCGAATGATGAAAACTTTCCGAATTTCAGTAAAAGAAATCATTATAATCATAGAGGTTGCCTTTGACTAAATTTTTAGTCAAAAAGGGAATAGTTATCCGAATTCAGCGACATTAAATGAATGAAACTTTTATTTCTTTTTTTCCAGTTAATAACAATCATGTAAAAATAGGGGAAATGGCGGCATTTTTAAACAACCAAGCTAACAACATTCAAATTCGGAATATACTTTATGGTGCCTCTTTGATTCTCGCAAAGTTGTAATCGCGATTGATCGCCAAGCCGGGCAAACCCCAATCATATTCCGATAGCAACAGGGGAATTCATTGTCTGTGCCAACAAAAATCGCCAATAAAAACGATAGCCAAACAAAAATCGCCATGTTTGCCAAGGGGCCACCTTAAAGTATAGTTTTACCATAATTTGACATTGGTAACGAACAAATTTCAAATGGACAGACAGACAGACACATTACACTTGCTTTTATTATCTATCTATAACCCCGGAATCAGCTATCGGCGAGCAGCGATCTCGAGAAGAAGTTTTATAAATAATTTTTTTAAAATTTTTCTAATTCAAAATTCGAAAATCGGGCTTCGAGGTCTGGTGGCCAGCCCCCTTGTGCTTCCGTGTAAAAAATTCCAGGTCAATGCGTGCGATAGATTTGGCTAGAGAGCTCGGTCAGACGGACAGACACATTACACTTGCTTTTATTAATATAGATAAGCTAATAAACTTTAATTATTTATTCCTAATATTGTAAACATGTTGATTTTTGATAATATTTTCATTGGAATAATTTAAGAAATTTTTTTTTTTTTTTGTTTGAATAAAAGCTGTCTCAACATTCAAAATGAAAATTATTTGAAAAACTAAAAAATAATGTACTATAAACAAATTTAAGAGAAACAATATTATATAGTAAATTACAGCCTAAAAATTTAAATTTGCAAAATTTAAGAAAAAATTTATACAGACTAATATTTATTTTCTGAAAATGTAAAACTAATTGAAATGTAGAACTATCTGAAATGTGACTAAAAATTAACTTAACTGTGGGAAAATATTAATTCATATATTTCGTAAGATATAAATTTAAATAAAGGTAATAATTAGGTAACAATATATAAATGAATTTTAACCATTTCATTTTATCAAATAATCTACTTGGTGTAAAAACGTGATAAAAAGGAAAACAAGTAGTATACATTAGGCAAAATCATTATTATTTAAAATTGCATACTGTCTATCATGTAAAATCCAGTATAATCAACAAACTTTTAAAATTAAACGAATGTTATTTATTATAAAAATTAAATTTTAAAACCTACTACTCAAAATGTACATCATTGAAAAATCAATTTATATTGCGCAGTAATCTCTGAAAGCTACTTATCTAAATTTCTTTAACTGAAAAAATTTAGTTAAATAGCATTTCAACTAATTTTTTTCCTTGAATGAATAAAGCTGAATCTATTTTCTCAATTTGGAAGCAGTTCCCTTATTGGAAGGAGCAGGTATTGGGGAGAAATTTTTCCCTGAAAATTCCCCATACCGTGGTGAAAGATGAAAATCAGCCAAATTAGGGGCTAAAAATGTTTTTTAGTTTCAAAAGTGTCATTGTGGAGCTTGATTTTCAGCAATAATAATAAGTTTGATTTCTAATCAAAATTCGTATTGAAATATTGATGCACTCAAAAATATTTTTGGTTATAATAAGCAAAACCGCTTATGCTGTAATTGTAAGAAGATAAATGGGAAAATATATCTAAACCAAATATTTTACAGACACAATGAAATTAGAATTTCGTGTTAAAATCGACTCGGATTGAAATATTTTGATATTTTGAAAATGGGAAATATTTAAAAGCTAAAAACTTTGCTAAAATGGAGATTTTTTTTTTTTTTTTTTTTTTTTTGGACAAAGGATTTAAAGTGTCTAATATGAAAATCGCATTTGTTACATAGAAAAATGTGCTCGATTGGTTATAGCATAGGATTTAGTTTTCTCCAACGGAGGCTTAACAGGGCCCAAATAAATTACGTAAGTTTACGCCACTGTCTCTGAGCATTTTGTTAATTGTTCTCACTCCTTTGAGGAATGCATTAAAAAAATCTTCGTGAAATATGAAACAATTAAGTTAACAAATTTTTTCCATTTGGAACATGATCTGTTTACTGTAAATTAAAGAATGCTGAAGCTAGAATTCCAAATCCAAATAAGCAACTGAAAAAATAAATTTTTTCAGATATTCAGTTACATTTTTTCCATTTGATATTGTTTTCATTATTTTTGGAAAATAAATCTATACCATTTGTTAACGCGAAATTTTAAACTTAGAGGTTACAATTATTTTAACTTAGGATTAAACACATGTAATAATCAATTTAAACTAACTTCCATGTACATTGAATTTTGGAACTGAAATTCATCTTGCATTTACTTTACACCTTACTCAGAAGTGAGCCAAGAAATGATTTCCTAAAAATTCCGTTTTAAAAAGTCTAATGTTAAAAATAAATTCTAATTGGATTAAAAATAAAATACATTTTGGTAATTTTAAAATCCAAAACTTTATTTTATATAAAATTATTTTACACCTAATCTTATAATTTCCGACATCTGAAGACCTAGAGGCATGATCTTCGTAATATATCAAGATTGGCAATTACTGAAAATTAAAAAATTAAATTAAAATAAGCTTCAATTATTAAGTTTTTATAAAAGAGTATTAGATTAGAAATCAAAAGATTTGGTTTCACGGAGTTCGCAGTTTAATAATATCTTTAATTATTATTAAAAAATTTCTTAAAATATTATGAATTATACCTAAGCAAACTTGAATGATTATAGGCGGAAATGAAAAATGAATTAAAATTGAGTTTTTTGTTTACTAATACTTTTAATTGTTTAGATTTCGTTTTTCCCCCCTTTTTTTCCTTTTATTCATCATTTTGCATTCAAGCAAGTCTGACTTGTAAACAAAAGCTTGAAAGAAGAAAATACCCCCAATAAACTTTGAAATCCTTATATTAGTTTGGGGAAAAAGTAATCCATTATTTTTTTTGGTAGACGTCTGTAGTGATCACTATCTCGTGAGGAATCCATCAAACAATTTCAGATTTATGCTTGTTGGAAAGGTGACATTTGACACTAAAATATCCTCTTGCGGTTTTTTGTTCGATTAATTCAGTTACGAGTACAAGGTTTTAAAAATAGAAGACAACAAACAGGAAATTCGATACATTTTCGTTTTTCTCTTGTAACGGCGAAAAAGATAGCCGGGTGGCTAAAATTGTGAAAGGTGTTTATCGTCCTATATAAGATTGTAACAACCAGTTACGTACAATTTTTGTTTCGTCGATTCGTTTCGGGTATTTTTGATGTTAGAGATGCACCTCGCATGTGGATACAGCATCGTCGAAAATGTCTATAAAATATCAAAAATGATCGAAGTTAACCTCATGTCAGCAGCCGTAACACGCAAGACCTAAAAATCTACATGAAAGCTGTTTTAAACCTTTTTACAAAGCGAATCCAAAAGAAGTTACATAAAGTACACGTAAAAACAATGGATTTCTTTTTCCCCGAACTAATATTTTACTTAAATATCAATGTGTAAGCCATTCTGTAAATTTAAAATATGCTGCTTATGAATATATAATATTGATTTCTGAAATAAATCATTTATAATAATGTGTATTGAAGATAATATACTTAATTATTGATATAAAATTGAATTATATTAATTCAAGTTTTCTTAAAAGAAAGTTATCATTGTAGCATTAATAGACCATGACTGAAAAAATATGTGCAGCCAAAACATGTTTAGTAAGCAAATACGAGTAATCATTACATACCTATAATGAACACATAATATTAAGACAATTTGAAGCACAGATAATTTCATAAAATATCTTTTAACTAAAGATTGAAACTGCCCATCTTTTGAATAGAAGTGTTCCCTATTGAGGTTAGAAGTCTGTATCACTGTTTCTCATTGAATGAACTTGATAAAGAGGATGCTACAGGGATGGTCAAAGTATAGGAAAGCTCTTAGGAATTCACGTTTGGCACGAGTGTTTTACACACAATTTGATTTCAGCGTGTAAAAAAATTTAGGCATATTCATGAATTTAATATTTTATTTAATATGTTGCATTTAACAAAGAATTTTGAACGGAAATTCATCTTGTATACCACAGAAGAGCATCAAGAAATGATTTCATAAGAATTCCTTTTTAAGAAGAATTATTTTGAAATAAGTTTTAATCGGACTAAAATTAAAATATTTTCGTAACTATAAAAACCGAAAAGCTAAAACTATATTTTATATAAAATTATTTTAGTTCTAAAATACGTTGCCTTATCACTTCCGCCAACTGAGACCTAGAAAAATGGTATTTCTACAAATGTTTCTCAGAAAAAATTGATTTAATAACATTTCTGAAACAAATTCACAAAATCATATCACATTTAACACATCATTTATAAAGAAAGCGATATATTTTTAAAAATTACCAACAAATTTATTTCCAACAGTTAATTCTTTTAAGAAAAAATGAAAACTATATGTATATATATTAGGTTGGGGAAAAAGAAATCCATTATTTTTACGTGAACTTTACGTAACTTCTTTTGGATTCGCTTTGTAAAAAGGTTTAAAACAGCTTTCATATAGATTTTTAGGTCTTGCGCGTTACGACTGCTGACATGCGGTTAACTTCGATCATTTTTGATATTTTATAGACATTTTCGACGATGCTATCCACATGCGAGGTGCATCTCTAACATCAAAAATACCCGAACGGAATCGACGAAACAAATATTGTACGTAACTGGTTGTTACAGTCTTATATAGGACGATAAACACCTTTCACAATTTTAGACACCCGGCTATCTTTTTCGCCGTTGCAAGAGAAAAACGAAAATTTATTGAATTTTCTGTTTGTTGTCTTCCGTTTTTAAAACCTTGCACTCGTAACTGAATTAATCAAACAAAAAACCGCAAGAGGATATTTTAGTGTCAAATGTCACCTTTCCAACGAGCATAAATCTGAAATTGTTTGATAGATACCTCACGAGATATTGATCACTACAAGCGTCTACCGAAAAAATAATGGATTACTTTTCCCCCAACCTAATATATATATTAAGTAAGTTACATTAAATGGATAAAGATAATATACAATAAAGAGACAATACAATTTACAATCAAAAAGACAAATTCAAGAAAAACAATACAATATAATTAAGAAAAGAGCATAGGGACACGTCTTCATTAAGAAGGAGATGGTCAGCTATGCAAAATAGACACCTTTTTCTGACAAACACGGAAGACTGGGGTCTAAAAATATTCATGTTATTCCCCCGAAGAGTGTGTCTGTAGGAAGAAAATACTACTATATCAACACATTTGAAATAAATGAAAAAAGTAATACATTCAAAAATGAGCAATACAATAAATAGGCAAAGCAATACAATCAGAAAAAATCAAATACAGAAGAATATATATATCAAATATAGAAGAACATGGTTGCCAAAAGTAATAAGAAAAATGTCTTTATTTAATAAGTTAAAGTAGTTTAATATGTTTAAAGTGCTTTTGCGCTGGTATGATTGCCTAATATACTTAATTATTTAATGTTGTATTTGCCTTTTCTATACACTGTATTTATTTCTTTTCATCATTCAAGACTAAATATATTATTATACATATAACGTAAAAAGCATTATTTCAGAAACAATCATTTGGAAAAAGTGTTTCTAGTATTTAATAAAATTTTATTTAAAAGTTCATAAGGAAAAAAAAAAAAAAAAACAGTTTACTTCCCTCATAAAATAAAAATCATACTGTATTCAGAACAATTAGTTTCGTTTGTCTTTCACTGCTATTCAAATTTTAGGAGTAAGAAAGTGGTAACCCTACCCAAAAAGAGAAAATAGTAGTCAAGCCGGTCTAATGAGGAAGTACTAAAGAAGAAGAATAGTGTAAACTACTCACTTCCAGGTCAGATATGAGAAGTAGCGGACAAGAAGTGAGGCAAACGCTTTGAAAATAAAATTATTCTGCAAAAAAAAAAAAAAAAAGAAAAAAAATACCTATCTATTTGAAATGTTTCGACATCAGACTGTAATATTATCAGAAATAAATCGCATTCTAAAGTTTGGAAATTCAAGATTAGACTATTTAACTTTAAGCCTTCCAGAATATAACAATCCTCTAGTAACTGGAAGAAATAATTTTGTAAGTTATTTTTATGTAAATAAACTTTTGTGGCGCGAAGGTAAAAGAATTCAGAAATTCGTTGAATGGTTGGACTTGGAAGACACTTCATTTAACAACGTCCTTCATGTTTTCCGACCAATGGAATTCTTTCCTGTCATTAGCCCTTCATTTCTATTGGATAAAAATTGGTTTCAAATCATTATACGACAATTTTGCTATAATATCTGTTGCACAAATGACTGCCCAGTAAGACATTTCGTTTTTCTAAATTTACTTGAAATATCAGGTTATTATGAACGCCTTCATCAGCATTCAAAGCAATGTTTGTTGAGTCAATTTCTTCAATCCGTTCCAGAAGATGTTTACTATTTGCCAATAATTATAAAAATGAAAAAAATCTTCTTCTATAAGCATACAAACAGAAATATTGTACTTAGATACCAATTAAAAAATCTGAGATCGTTGCATACGTCAGGTGAATGGTTCGATATATTTCAACATGATGGTAGGCGTTTTCCACCAAACGAATGTATGTTGGAACTTGAAAAGCAAGTAAATTTCTTGCTTTTTAGATATGGATACACTAATGACTTTTCATTAAAATTATTTGGAATATTACGTACACGGGTAATGAATTACAGGTAAGCACGTTTTTTTTTTTTTACATTTCTCATGGATTTATATATTTAACATTAAATTAACTGTGTGTGTTTTCATTTGGCACTGCTAATTTTAATTTATTATCACACATAATTTTTTTTTATTAGACTAATCTGTTTTAAAATTTTAGTAGCTTTTAATAACTTAATAAAAGAAAATCAGATTTTTTTATGTTTTACAAAATTTCCATTACGGAATAATTTATTTCTATACTCAAGTATTTAGAACAATTATCAAATGAACATATGTGACTTAAAACTGGAAAACTTTTTGGATTTATTATGTAAATATTTTGAGTTTAAAAGCCCATTTTTATAAAAAGTATTTTGTATAAAGTCGTGCTTTTTAAACGTCTTTTATTAAATCGCATTTTAAGAAGCCTTTTTTGGCTCAGATTTACTCTACGGTCACTCTTGGTGCGATTTTCCAAAGTTGGCAATAAATCACATTTTCTGGCAACCCAAACAATTCTGACTAATCACAGATGAATTCCGACCATAAAAAAAAGTACGTTTGGAGAGAGAGAGAGAAAGACAAATTTTTGGCTTTCGTCCACACTAATCTCAAAATCTATCCTCCAAAAAATGCAGGCGATCAGCCATGCAACAAAAAAGAATAGAATTATGATGGAGGAAAGGAAGTTTGTTTATTGTTCATTTTTCATGATTTTAGGTGTTTATTATTCGTTATTTACGATTTTGGCAATTTTGTCATCATTTTTTTAACAATATTTTCCAATATTCTGTTCTTTTTTCAGCCGGGTTTAAATAGAATTCTTTTTGCAACCGTGATCTTCCTTCTGGTGGTCATACTTACGGTAACTGAATAAAAAATTGAAAACCCTTATATTATTTCCCAATATATAGTTGATTAAATTTTAACTTTTTGATGATTAAAAAGCATAATTTTAGTACATTTATTTTGTACTTATAAAATGCTTTATTCTTATAAATTTAAAGAAAACAAACCAAATTTTCATCAACATGCATTTCCAAAATTTGAATCTTAACAGCAATTAAACAAAAAAAAAATTTCTATTTCAGTTAAAAACTATTTAACATTTTGTCAAAGTTAAGTTTTATTCACATAGTCTTGCATGGAAATGAATGAAAAAAACTACTTTTTGGTATCAGAAATTCTCATATTGTGTGCTTGAAAAAGAATTGAAATTGACGAATCACAAACCCTTTTAATAAATGAAATGTCTGTTTCGCTTTATTATATACATTCAATTGATTAATTTTTGAATAAATTCATTTAATTTTTTGAAAACATATTTGATCATTTGTGAATTATTACATTGTTCTGGAATCACGATTAGAAACGCCTGAAAATATATTTTAATGGTTTCTGATATAACCTCCGTTTGTGAAACGGACTGCCCACATCTGATTCCTACAACACAATAATTGATTTATTAATTTCTTTTCTTGAATTAACAGCAATATAAAAACAAATAAATGGTAACCTTATAATTCTTAACAGTATTTCAATATGAATATAATTGTTTCTTAAATGTATAAAATGATTCCCTCAAAACTTATACAATGAATTTTAAAAAAATGTAGAATCATTTTTTTAAATTTAAAATTGATGTTTACTTAGTTTTTTCTCACTTTGTTTAATCGTATTCTCATAGCAAAGAGAAGTTATCAAAAATTTTTAAATTAAAGCAGAATATAAAATCAATTTATTTAAAAGCACAAGTAACTTTACATATTATTTTTGCGTGAACGATAGTTTATGAAGTAATGGTAACAAATTATTCAATAATTAAGTTTGGATATTAAGCAGCTTTTTGATTTCTCTATTTTTGACTTCAGGGTATAAATATTTTATCTGTTCCAAATATATTATGTTTTTTTTTTTTTAATCAAAACATTAAAAACAATTTCTCAGAAACTTAACAAACTATAATTAAGAAACTATCCTATGAAAAAAATTGTTATACATTGAACTATGCAAATTTTTAATTTCAGATATATATAACATAAATAGAGAATTTGCTTCTTTTCTTAACTAATTTCAGATTTGAATATTTTTCGATTAATTTTCATGCATTTTAA
>JAPDSC010044872.1:0-25251 GCA_026290005.1 Latrodectus geometricus
ATTAAATTATGATTACCAAGACTGCCGAAATTTATCGCCAACCAAAATTATTCGCCCCAAGGGTGTGAGCTCTGCTAGGATTCAGTAACAAATTGTTCTGGAAAGTAAGAATTCCACCTAACCTGAACAGGATTTAAAGTTCCAGTTTTTGGTAATAACATTTTCGTGTGTCTTGTTGCAAAAAATTACTTTCTACGAATTCTTCTGGAAAAAATATCAAATATAATATGATCTATTTTTAACAAGGTTAATAAATTCTGGTTTTGACAATGTTATACTTCGTATAAGACTTTAAAATAATTTTTATATTTTCCATAATCCTCATTTGCAATAATCAAACCTTTAATTTGCCTTCATCTTGTAATTTTTAATCTCTAATAGGTATACATTCTGTTGTATTTTTTGTTTTACAGCTTAGCTCCTGATCTACTAACACAAATATAAAAAACTTTATTTTCTTCAGCACAATCACTTCTTTTAATGATACATACATATACAAATTATAAGAAGTAACTAAAATTAATGTAAAAAAAACATTAATTTTGTTTTCTTCATATAATTTTTATACACCACATACAAATAGAATGAAATATGAAATTAAATTATTCACATAATCATGCAAATTCTAAAATTATATCAATTGTCATAGAAATATTTATAATTTATAAACAATTAATGAAATATTCAGCATTTGACGGAATATTTTGTAACTGCAACTTCTCAAAACACGCGACAGTAGATTTCATGCATAGTTCTAAATGCAGACATTGTTTCTCAGAAATTCAATTTAATTTGAAATAATTCCTAATTTTGATGGATATATAAGAATAATAATTCTAAATGAATAATTCGACTTTTATAAGACAAAGAAAGTACTAAACAGATAAGGAAAAAGAACTCACTCTTAGATAAGGAATTGAGTGAGATAACCCACGCAACGCATCGCTGATCATCAAGCTTAAGAAGTAATTGATGTTCCTCTTCACAACACGGATACTAACACAATCAAATAATTTAAGTCCATTTTAACTTGAGCCACGTGAAAGGGGGAAAATTATATTAATTCAAAAATAAATGTACTTCTAATCTTTATTTTACATCATCATTTTTCACGCTCTTTATTTAATTGAATAAAAACTAAAATGTGATATTTGTTATTTTGCATAAACATATTATTTATCGACATCATTCAAAGTTTTATTTTAAATTGAATGTATTTCATCCTTCAAGAATATAAATTCAATGAAATAATTAACACACAGTATTTCATTTCGAACATCAAGTTCTGTCTCTTATTCTTCAAATGAAAGAAAATCTCAGAAATAACTTTATTTTTTTGAAGTTTATATAATTTGTAATTACGATTTTTGAAATATCCTTTTTTCTGTAATATAAGGTTTGTTGAAATTTTATATGTGGAACATGATAGGAAACAGAAAGATTGAATAATTTAAGGCTAAGTTTTAATGGTACTGATTATTCTTCGAAAACATTCATTTTACATTTAAAAGATGGGGAGAAGAATTGATTGATTAATAAATAGTTTAACAGATGGTTCAATTGTGTTTAAATTTTAGTTCTTTTGGAAGAGATGAGATTTCTTACCAACATGCTAGTAGAAATTTATTTAAGTATGGGATTACTTTAATATAAATAAAATGGGATTAATTCAATATTTTATCTTACTTTAAAATATTTAAATAGGAGATTATTTAAAAGAAGGATAAAAATAGCAAAATATAATTATGACATATTAATTAATTTTTAAAATTTTCTCTGTAACATTTTGATACGTAATGAAATTTAAATGATTCTTAAAATAGGGAAATTTGTTTAAAATTACAAAATGAGTTGATAGAAATTGGCCCTTTTAAGGAAAATATACAACTGTGGTTAAGAGATGAAATATAATTAGAAAAATGAGGTTTAAATAGCAATCAATAATTCAAAATTATCTGCTTTTTGAAATATGTGTAATTAAACCATTGCATCTACTTAGTAATAAATATTGCAGAATATTTATTCTACGAAACAGTAATTCTTTCGTTATTGAATTCCCAATCCAAAACTAAAACCTAATAATTTTGTACAGTTAAAAATTTATTATAAATTGCACCATTAATTTAAATTTAAAAAATATATTACCATTGCAAAATTAGATAGGTGCAAACCTGTAATCTCGCATAGTAAAACTGTAGATAAAATACTATTATATAAAAAAAATTACATTTAACATATAAAAAAACTTGCTTTAGTATCAAAATTTTCAGTCCAATTTATTTATGTTATTCTGTAAACGCAATAAATTATTTTATTATCTGATTTCTTGACTTAATTAAGTATTTTCTGTTTGTTCGCTCATTTTCTACAACACTTTTAACAATTCTTTTTATCTAATTATTAACTACTTACACAATTCAGTAATAACAAATATGTGTTTTGAAAAACTGATTACATTCAGCTTTTTATTTTGTATGGTAATAAGGGAATCGCATTTGTAGGAATAAAGTATACCTTAAGTAAGTATGATATTCTATTATTTGATGTTGCATACTAATTAACAAAAAAAAAATACTGATGTTCTTGCTGCTTAAAAAAACTATTTATTACTCTAAAAAATGTTAATACTTCAGTGAAATTGCTTAATAACTCCAGGATATAAAAAAAGAAATACTGATATTTTAAAAATAAAACTGGTTACTAAGTCTAGAAAGAATAAATAAATTAATAGATTAATTTGTATTGTTACTTTATGATTGAAGTATCTGAAATAATCAAACAATTAAAAATCTTCTGCAATGAAGGAAAGAAATTTTCGGAAAACTGATAAGTTTATTTCTACTAATGAAGTAGGAAAAATTAATTTTTATTTAAATGATGTTTCGAATGAAAATTGTGTAATTTAGATAATATGGTATGAAACTAATAAACTTTAAAAAATATTTAATTGACAGCTTACCAATCAAAATATTTTAAAGAATTGTATTGGAAATCACATAGGTGCATCTTGTCTTGGATCATAAATGAAAGCTACAATTGTTTTAAAGATAAATCAAAAGCAAAAAATATTAAAATTAGCAGGGAAAAAAAAATTTGGAAAAGAAATTTCGGCAGTTATTTTTACTGAATGCTTTACTTTTTGATTGGTTCCGAGAAATAAACTAACAGATTAAATCTGGTACTTTATTACTTAACAATTCTACAATTTACAACAAATTTCTGTACAGTTGATGCTCGTTCAGGGGCCGATTAAATAATTCGTAGAATCTTAAAGTGTGTCTTACTAATAGACTTAGGAAATTTATTTGACAGCTTATCAATCAAGATATTTCAAAGATATGTATTGGGAATCACATAGTTGCATCTCGTCTATGATCATAAATAAAAACTACAATTGTCTTAAAGATAAAAACAAAAGCAGGAAACAAAAAATAGCGAAAATAGGAAAACAAATTTCTGCAATTATCTAATATCGATTGCTTTTATTATTCTGGTGTGGTTCTGAGTAATAAACTAGCAGATTACATCTGTTACTTTATTACTTAGCAATTTCTGCAATTCACAGCAAATGTTTATACAGTTGATGTTCATTCTTAAGAATTTGTAAGGACAAATGAAATAGTTTGTATACCGAATGTTGGTAAAATAGAAAAATAAATGCTTGATTTCAAAATTAATTTTTTACCAAACTGTTCTCTCTTTATAAATAAAGTATAGTTAGAAAAATAATTATTCTGTATGTGTTATATAAATAATACATGCAAAACAAAATTCATATTAACAAAATAATTATTTTATTGGTGAAGAATCAAACGATAAAATCATCTACTTTTTTTGTTTTAAAACCACATTTTTAAAAGCATTTTCCTATTTTTCAATATAGCAAAAAATATTTGTTTTTCCCAAAAATGTTTTAATATTATAATCCATTCATGAGCAAATTTCAGAGACAATCATTGTAGTATATCATTTTCTTTGATATCTGAAAAATCTTTTTTTATTTTTCTTGATGATTATTTTCAACCATTTAATCAACCTCTATAGTTCTTTCTTACATGTTTTACATCAGAGATTTTGCTTTTCTTGAAAAAGTATCTTAATCTTGTAATCCAATCATCTGCTTCTAAAGGCTTGTACCCCTTATACATTTTCTGGATTATTTTTATCCTATTAAATGCATCCCACTACATGTTGTATGAGACATAAGCAAGGAATCTTTTTATCAATATCTACTTTATAAGTTAACAAACGTATGGAAATGTTTTCTTCTTGGACATAAGTGTGCGATGACCTAGAAATCAAGTTCAGTTTTCATTTAAGCTAACAATTTATTCACAGTTTTCATAGTCACAAATTGACTAGAAATATTTCAACTTTATATTTTTACACAGATTAAAATATAATATACAATTTTTATAATACAGAAAAGAAACAAAGCTCCTTTCAGAGCTGTTAACTTAGGCTTTGAATTTCTTGCTTCCTTTTCGATCAACATTTTGCTTAGTTGAAACAAATATGTATACCTTTTCTTAGAACTTTCATTCCTGGTATTTTCTAGAGCATTCCTATTTTGAGTCTAGTGACTCGGTTCCTATTGCTCCTATTGACTCGTAACTTCAAAATGCTGAATTATGTTTTTGTTACCAAAGATACCGTCAAAATTTACCAAGCTCCCTTACAATTTACACACTTATTTATCAGTATTAAAAACCGCTATTTTCAAAGAATATCTATTACTTAGACGAGAATTTTACAAGTTAAATGATAATAACTCACTAAAACATGTAATTAAGCATAAATTTAAAACATTCATTTACAAATGTAAATTATTTACATTTTATCTGTGTTAATAATTATTTTCCTCATGGTATAACCACTGAATTTCCCTGGCAATTCTCTCACTAAAATAAGTAATTAAAGTCAAAAAATTAGTCAAACATATTTTATTAGATCGTAATTTTATTGATTTTTGATTTTCCAATAGATTTTATGGTTAAAATATAAAAATAATTATTATACATATATAAATTTACATTAGGTGCTTAATTTTCATTTTCGACAAAATTATCAATTCCCTAATTTTTTAATTTTTGACTTAATTAATTATTAATTAAATTGAAAATTAAATTTTAAATACATGGAAAGTAAAAGAAAGATTTAATTACGTTGTAATGGTTATCAGCCAAAAAAATAAATAAAAAGAAGTATTAAATTTACAATTTAGGAAGAGTAATATAAACGAAAATTTGTCAGAGAAAAGACATTATTGTTAAAAGACTCAAAAAAATACAATAAAATAAAGTTTTTTTTTATTCCTATTGTAAAAAAATTTTTTTATAGTTTAATTATAATTTTTTGCTCATAGAAAAGTAAACACGCTTCGAAGTAACTTCGAGTGATATTTTTTTATTGAAAATAAACATGAGCTGTAACACGTGTGAAATTTTGTATTTTTTCAACCTTCACCTCGACCTCCAGAAAAATTTTAATCTTTTGATGAGCTATTTTTATAAACAAAAACAAACTAATGTTATCCAAATTCTGATATTATGAGGAAATCTTCAGCTTAAAATTGATGATTTGTGTGACATAATTGTTTTAATGAAAGAAATATTCTGAGCAGGATGTTTTCTTTGTTTATTTTTATTTCGTGAAATATTATGTTATTTTGTTTATTGTTCTATGATCATTTTGTAAGGATTACTACAAACGGAAAAACTTCTGATTGGGACAAGAAAATTATGACGTCATCGTTTCCTCTACGAATCCCTTGAGATCCAAATAAGTCAATTAGCTATCAAGTTTCCAAGTATTAAATAAAAACAAGCTTAAATTCAGTAATTTGTCAATAACTTATTAAATACTAAAAAATAAGGGTTATTTAATGAGTTACGGGAAAAAGTCAAGCAAAACATGTAATTAAAAAATTCAGAACATTAATTCCATAGTTTAATTAGAATGAAATAAATTCTTTACTGCTGATCAGTATTTTAATATTTTTAATCGTCAGAACTTTCAGTCAGTTAAAAAATTTTAAATTTAATTCTACCAGATATCTTTGCCTCTAAATTGTAAATTACAAATAGTTTCTTAACTTGAAATAAAATTTTGGATGATGAAATAATTTCAAATATTTTATGGCAATTTATATAATTATGTAAATAAATTCTCCGGGTTTCCTTATCGTAGATACAAATAGATTATTGTCATAGGTTTCATATTCAATTTTTTTTAATTATTAATAATTCTCCTTTTTTTCTAATTAATGTATCACTTGTTCAGTAAAAGAATAATTTTATAAAGCAACTTTGTTTAAAATATAGGTAAATGAAAGTATTAACACGTAAATTAAAGTATTTTATTATTTTATCCCTCGAGAGAAATGCATATTTCATAGTCATTTTTTGCACTGATATATTTTGATAAGTAAACATAGATACTTTTTTCAATTAAATTGAAACATTTTGACTATGAATGCATGAAATTACAATAATTTGAATTAATAAGAGATATTTCAACAAAACGTTTTAAATTATGCTTGTTATTTCTATTAGATCATTTTAACACAAAAGCATTTCAGTATAATTTTATTTAGGCACATAAATTTACAAGAAAAAAAAATGAGAAACCATAAAAATATTCATAGCCCTTTTAAAAATGGACTTTTGCATTGAAACTTCAATGGCATTTCAAGTAAAAATTACTAAGAAGACTTCAATAAGATAGTTAGATATCAAATACATAAGTATGTCATATGAAAAAAAAAGTTAAGGACAAATGCGAAAGCAAAATGTGCGTTCTTTGTGATGTTGAACTAATTAATTTATAATAGACAATTATACTATCAGTAAGAAGTAGCTCATATCTACTTTAACGGGTAAATCGAATGAATATAGTTCTTATAGTTGTAACAGGTAAATTCGGAAGATAATTATTGGTTGCCTACCTCATGTTTTCAAGCAAAAATATAGTAGGAAAAAAATATGCATAGTAATCAAAATCTTCCACACAATAATGAAATAAAATTAACGTTTATTACCCTAGAAGTAATTATCTATTTTAAATTTTGGAGTTACAATACAGAAAGAGTAACTTAATCTATTGCCAATGAAGAAAAAAATATAAAAGATTTAGCAAGAGTCAAATGCAGAAAGTTTTACCTTAGAAAGAACTTATTGTTGTAGTATTATATGTGAATGAGGGAAGGTATATTACATTATATCTTAATATAAGCAATTTTCAGATTGAAAATTTGTAGTTCTGATATACATAAAGAATCTTTTTTAATAATCTTTTAACTGTTTCGTTTAACAAAATATATAAATGTATAAATGGCAATGTGATTCCTTATTAATTTAAAGTAATCATAGACGCTTCACTCTACCATACTTTGGAAAAACTTATTTAACTTTTAAGGGAAATTCTGAAGGTGATAGTTAAAAATCTTCTCTGGGAATGCTTGAAACTAAGGTTGGCAATACGTCTACTACTTTCAACTTTCGAAGAGATAAAATCATTCATGAAAACCAGAGTTGTTTAAGAATGAAAAATAAATGACGACATTTGATAAATAACTGTCAAAATCTTATAATCATTTCTAACACTATGCAAATAGGTTGTTGCTGATGTATTAAGCAAAATATTCTTTAACTTCTGGAGCAGCATGTAGTAACAAAATTCGCAATATTCTTTTTGAATTATGCTTCACTTATGAACTGAAAAAGGCATTACTTTTAACTAAAATATCATGTGCAAGCTTCTGAATCTTTGAAATACTCATATTACAATCATATTAAGGTTAAAAAAATACAGTTGCTTTGTTTCTCATTACACTGTATCTAGTACTTACTAGTACTAGATACAGTACGCTGTATCTGTATCTAGTACTAAAGAATAATTTACATGGACTAAAATAATCTTTCATTGTAAACTGAAATTTGTAATATTTTCTTATACTGCAAATCAATATAATCTTTGGTTCTTGAAGTTATTTTGAAAATCTAAGATTGACTTTTCTCTTTTTTCAAATAGTGTTTGTGAATATGAGATTTACTTAATATTTCTTTCCTCGTTGATTTGGTTGAGAATGAGTATTCAATGCAGTCAATCAATGAGTATTCAATGCAGAGATTTCAATGAGTATTCAATGCAGTCATCGAAAAGACAGAAATTTAACAAGCACATCAAGCCAGTAAAGTAGTGCTTTATAGGGTGAAGTCAAGAGGATGATTTACAACAGATGCTTCTGAATAATGAAGATTCCCGACCGGCTGCTTCTATCTAACTAGTAGAGCCCAATTCAAATCTAGGTACAGGGAAGCCTGCATATGCAACAACAACAATAGGCTACGGTGGCCTGGTTGGTTACAGAGTCGTTCACGTTACCGGAAGATAGTGAATTCGAATCCCAGCTTAACCCAAGATCCGTCGTGTTCACTTATGGTGACTGAGGCACTCAAAATATGTCCTGGTCGCAATGTCCTCTATGTTCCTATTTCAAATTAATACCTCTGAGATTGATTGGAGGGAAGCCATGGATCTTCTCTGGCTTCAATCTCTAAATAGAAAAGCTCAGATGGTGCTACCATCTATGAGCCAAAGTCGTACTTCCACCTTCGTATGAGACTCTGTTCAAAAACGGAAGATGCTCTTTCTGATTTCATTCTCTCAGTCCTTGACGGGTGGGCTAGGCTTCACCAAGTGTCATAAGTAACATCCGATGATTAAATTTGCAATTTATTATTCGCATTTTCGCACCGTTCTCATTCATCTTCTATGTTGTTAAGACAACTTCAAGGAAAAAATGAAATTCAAAACGATCTTCTCCTATTCAGATCACAACGTTTGAAGCCGTGTGACATTATCTCAGCTTGTACTTATTTTCACAAAAATATATTCGAAGATCGTAAGATATAGAAAGATCGCAAGACTGACACAATGTCTAAATATTTTCCTCTACAAGTGAAAAATCTGTGCAACAAAAATATAGAGGTACATAATCCTTTTTGACATGTGTCAAATTTTTTGTAACTAATGATAAAATTAAGAAGATCGATTTGAATAAGCATTATAATAAATTAAGATAAAATTGATAAGAATTTATCTTTAAAATGTAATACATTCAAATTTTTAACCAAGGGAAATTTTTTTAAACTAATATCTGTTTATGACATAAGTCTATCGAACTTTGACATTTTTAAATTTGGTTTGGAATCTTCATAGGGAAGGTTACGGCTCACATGGGCATCACGTGAACTTATGTTTCGAAGAACTGATTTATATTGATATATAATTTGCAAGAAACGTGCTCCACTCGTAAACATGTATGTTTCATAATTTTTTATCTAACCACCAAATTAATATTCATTTGTGATACGCCATAGATTAAGATTCAGACTTGTATACCCTTTCAAATTGTTGGTATCGTATAATTTAATCAATTTAATAATCAAAGAACAATAAGAATAAAGCCTGAAAATGCGTACTTATGTACTTTATTTTATTTGTAAAGGATAAATTTCGAAAAAAAATCCCGAACAAAGATGGAAAGATGAGATGATAAAATTAATGAAGAAGGAAAATGTTGCCATATTATTATTGCGTCATGAATAATGAAAGCATTTTGTTCATTAAATGAAATTATAAATATGCATTTGTTTTTCATGATAGCATCAACTTTAAATGTCTTCTGAAGGGTAAGAAGAAAGCAAATTTATTTAATGAGAAGTAGACAAAAACTATCAATTTGAAGGATTCAAAGAGAGAGACATAAGTTGTCAGATAAAAGTAAATGATGGGAAATTACTTTAGTCAGTAATAATTTGAGAAAAAAGTTAATGCAAATAAAACAATACTTTGCATGTATTTGTGGAAAAACTGCCAAAGATTATATATTAACTAATTTTTACACAGTTCACGAAACACTTAAATATTTTTCAAATTCTCAAGCTAATTTAATTTGAAGTTTAAGTTTTAATTACTAAAGCATTTAATTTATTTGGTAAATTTATCATAAATTACTGTTTATTACTAATTGAAATAACTATATTTTAGTTATCAGGAATTGTAATAAAATTTAATCACTGTTATTCAGCATTATACCTATTTCATTATTTCAAAGCTTTAACCATTTATACTTATCTAATTTTTATTCATTTTAGCATCATATAAACATATATGTTTTGGCTTTGCTGAATTAGAAGTGAGGTAAATAATTGGTTAAACTATACTTTAGAGTGCCCCTTTGATTCTCGCCAAGTTGTGATCGCGATTGATAGCCAAGTCGGACAAAACCGAATCGTGCTCTGATTGGTTTAGATCCAGTCGAGGCTCCGATTGGTTACCTGTTTACACTGTAATCGGCGTGAACAAGAAATGGCGCCAAAAAAAAATCACCAAGTTCGCCAAAGGTCAGCCTATAGTTTTACTAAATAAATTTACCTATATGGAAAAAATTTTGGAAAAGAAAAAAATCAATTTCCTAAAACATGAAATTAAAAATATAGAGATTAATAATTCTTCAGCTAAAAGTCATTTTGTTTCACAGTAATACCCAAAGGCTATTAAAGCCATAGGAAAAAGCTATTTTTTGTTTTTGTTAGGTTCATTTATAAAATGTTCAGTTGTTCACTAAATTGTTCAATTTTATTCATTATTCTATACTGATGATTTTTATTTTTATATTAAATATTTAAAGAAATAAAATCCAAAAATGTATTATTACGTAGAATTAAACCCGTTTTGTGTTACAGTTTTTGCATAGCTTTTTTGCAAGTTAACGATAACAACACGGAATAGGAAAATCTACTTTCTTTTATAGTTTGAAAAATACCTTCATAACAATCTCATTAAGCTACTTAATACATTTTCTACTCAAATTTAATATGCATAAAATATTATCTAACATTTTCGTTGACCAAGAGGAGTTTAAATGTTTGTGTTTTTGTGCTTTTACTCAAATTTTATTATAATCTATGTAAATATTTTTCCCTAATCGATTTTTATGAAGATCTCAAGTTTGATTTCTTGAATTTTAAGAATCGTAAAATAAAATAATAAAGGAAAGCAATTCAAGGCTTATAAACTATAAACATATATTTTCTAGCTTTATATTGGTATATCAGTAAAGGAAATCAGAAAAAAATAATAATTTAGCTGATATAAATAAAGAGGAAATCAAATAAAGATTCCTTTATTTTAAATGAATAATGAAATCTTCTAATAGTTTATAACAATTGGTAGCCAGATCCTGGAAATGATATGCATAAGTTTGATTCTAATAATGATATTAAATAAGATAGCTATTAATGTAAAGTTTATATTATTGGAAAAACTGCAACCGTTAGCCGAGTCGGCGTTCGGCGACCTTCGGTTCATCTCGGAATTATCTGCGACTTAATTGGTAAAGGAATCGGAGCCTCGTTATCTATTTATTCAATCAGAAACAGTTTTGTTGCTACAAATAGTGAATGTTTATTTTTAGTGTTTTACATCAGTGTGTAGCATGTAAAGCAATGTGGAAGTTCAGGTCTTGATCTTATCATTTGAATGTAGTTACAAATTTACAGGATATTTAATGATAATGGACGATCTTTTTATACATTGGTATAAATTGATTTCCCTGTGTCATTATATACGCAATTGTAAGTAATTAAGGATATTTAAAAATATAGCAATGGAAATAATTTATTAAATAAACAAATGCTATTTTTTTAATAAAAAGTAAATCAGGTTAAATCCAGTTTGCTGAATTCAAATGGGACTTTCACTTGTCATAACGAAAAGGATGTTTGTAAATTTCACCCATATTAGTTACAGCTAACAAATAAAAATAGTTTTCACATAAAATTAAAATAAAAATGACAAAAAAGAAAAAAAATTTCAAAAGGTTTCTTATTAAAAATCTGTTTATTTTTCTGATTTCTAACAACATATTGCTCATCATTTGGTATAAGTTGAATTCCTCAAAATTACAAAAAAATTAATTTTGTGTTGTATAGAAAATAGAAAAATGCAACTAAAAAAAATTGTTTTTAAGAAATTCAATCAAAAGCGTTTATTATATTTCATATCAGATTGATGGGAAAAAAAGAGTTATATTCATAAAAACATTTCGTAAAGAATCGATTTACCAATTTTACCACTGTTCACATGATTGCTAAATGGTTAATTCTTTAATCTTCAAGTTAATATTTCATTATTCAGTTACCATTTCGAAATTGGAAATTTAAATTGCTTGGGAATAAATTTTAAATTATCATGATTATTCATCTGAAATAATGAATCCTCGAGTAAAAACATTAGATTTTTAAAGATAAAACTTTTTCACAACCCTTAATCATTTTGTTCTTATTCAGCTGCGACTTTTTAAATTTATTTACGTAATTTAAAGCTGAAAACCAAAACAAATATTTTTTTAAAGAAACTTAGTTTTTCATACCTTGATTATGAGTACGAATATGATAACAATGGAAAGTAAGAGTCATTGATATAAATATAACTCTTATTTTCTCATTACTTTTACTCTTACTTATCACTGACGAATATGCAGCTGTACATCTGAACAGTTGGATTTTTCTTAAATATTGGGAAGAAAATTCATCTTTTATGTTAATAGCAAAATTCCTGTTCTTATTTATAATTGATAGTCAAATTCTTCCATTATGAATTCTAACGAATAAATAATTTATTCTCCCTTATTATTCCAGGTGAGTTTTCTTCCCTTCACTTGATAGATATTTTTACCAAACAATCTTTTCTATATGAATCATGATTAGAAAATTAATAGCATAATTTTAATTTCTATCGCACGCGCGTTAAGTGATTTACTTTTTAGCATTACATAATTGTATTTGTATATTAGAAATTATACACTTTCATATTATCATTATTTATACATTTTTGAAAGCAGTGGATTTCTTTTTCATGAAATAATTAATTTTCTTTTGAATTTGATTTGGTTATTGTTCTGCAATTACATTTTTTATACAAGGCCTAACTAGTCCCGTACATACAATTTACAGGTGATTCTAAATCATTACTAATACCCACATTCGACATAGGAATTGTATCCATGAACTGTTGAACTGAAGACTATGACTTTTATTATTCTGCTGGGTAAATTTTAAGATTTTTTTAGAAACGTATGCACTACGAGTTTAAGTTCATGATTCTTCTCTTGTAAATAACTGATTCCTAAAAAAAATACCATAGTCGAGAGAAGAAATTTAATTTTCTTTCCGTTAATTTACAGAAAAACAATAGTCTCTGAGATTAAAAACGTGGCCATATTTGTATTTGTTGAATTACTGAGTCTAAAAATATTTTAATTATTATTAGCTTAGTTGGCATACATAGATTTGAAGAGAATAATTTAAACTGATGTAAAGAGAGAGATAAGAAATGCTTGTCTGCTATAAATTTATTTTAAAATTTGGAAGAAAATCAACCATTATTTTTTTTAATTTTAAAGATATATTTAAAGATGTCAGCAAAGACTCGATCTCTTTCATTCAAGGATTGTAAAATTTTATATCATTTTATAGTTACTATAATAGTGATTTCAACTATTGAATCGTAGAAGGGAATAGTTATAGATAGTTAATTTTATTTTGGATTTTATTAAATATATATTAGATAGCAAATTAAACGCTAAATTTAATAGTAAATGTTTGATTGAATTAAACTAAAAATTTTACTCAGAGTTTACTCATGATATTCTGTTAAATCTTGGATTTTTAGACATTAAGAAAGAATTTTGATAATTTTCCATCAATTTAAGCTTGAATTAAATATTTTGTTAAATAGAAAATAAAATACAAACTGAGATAATTCAGCTTTTTTATTATATATAGTTTTAAAAAAAGATCATATGAAATGCAATATTAAATTTAATAAGATTTCTTAAGAAATTCGTAAACTTAACCCAAGGCATAAATACTCTTCTTAGACCAGCCAACAAACCATGTTCGCTCCAGTGGATCCCTGCCCACGTGGACATTGAGGTAAACGAGTGCACTGACATACTTGCTAAGGAAGCTCGAGATTTGGATCAGTCTCTTACTATCATTTCTGAAGATGTAACACAGTTGCCAAACGCAGAATTTTTTATTAGCATTTTAGAAAGCTTTTCATCCCAGAACTAAATTGCTCTAAAAACATGTCATCTATTATAAAAAGACTCCATACAGGCTATTTTGGGGACATGGAAATATCTCCAGATGACACTCAAGTTCCTACTCTTTCTGAAGAAATTGTCCTCAAACTGAATTAATCGCAGACCACATCTTCGACTGTCAAGCCATCATTACCTCTCTTCTTCGACTTGAAGAACCCCCGCAGGACATCCTTTATAGCCACCAGGCACCAGAATTGGCGTCTCTTGTTGTCAATGCCTTTGTCTCTATATAATCTTCATTAACTTGGACATGAAAACAACATCAAAATCCGTATTAAATTTAACATTTTATTTTCTATGAATATTGAAAAACTAAAGGTCTTAATTATTAATTTTTTCTATTAGTTTAAGTTAAAAAAATATTAAGTAAAATTTAAAAAAATACTACCAATCATAAAAGCAATTTATTTTTATTCCAATTAAAAAAATGTTAATTTATCAATTAATAGAAAAATTTTATTCTTAACATTATGAAATTCCACAAGAAAAATTTTACTATGTATTCTGTAACTTTTCTTTAAAAAAGTGAGGTACCCCGTAATGGCAGGAATGAGGTAAACAATCCTTCACTTTGGAAAAAAAAAATGATATATTATTAGTATTTTTAGTTTTTTTTAGTTGTACCGTATAAACATAAGATACAAGAATTCTTTATTTTTAAAACTGATTTCTTTTTTAATTTATTAGATGCAAATGTGGTTCTTAATGTTCCAGTTGTTTGATGAATATTATTTTGGGGATATGTTAAGCGCAATAGAACTGAGAATAGAGAATTAAAAATGTGCACGTGCTATACATTTCACTCATATTTCTGAAATATTTTTTATTTACTTAATATCTTAGAGTTATTATATATGTATTAAAATATTTCAAAAATTTTCAGACAAGCCATAAATGATATGAGCTATTTCTAAAATTGAAACTCTTAATTGAAAATAATTCACGTGAAAAGTAATTTATTTTATATTAATTTATAATGAGAAGTCTTACTAGGATAAATAAATTAATTTTGAAAATATATGTACGCTCAAAATCATGTTTGCGTGCATAGTCAAATTATGTTCATTTCAAAAAGTATCTCGTAATTAAAACTATGCGCTACTGATCCGTGTGGATTTGAAAATATTTTTCATAAATACAGTATAGTCGGTCGTTTTCACGAACTCGTAGGAAAAGTTATTTAATTAGAAGTTCTTACATCGGAATTTCATGAAATTGAAAAATAAATGTTAGAACAATTTTTTACCAAATTGCTCTTTCTTTTTTTTCTTCTTGCAATTAAAGTTTTACTTTCTTTACACTTTCTTTTTAATTAATTCTGAGTCTTACCGCTTACAAATTATTTTATATATAATTTCTTTTATTTTAAATCTAAAAAGAAACTTGGCGGAGTTTTATTGATGTTAATTATTGTTAAGTTTATTTTTATGAATTTAAATTTCTCAAAGCTGAAAAGCAAAAAATATTATTTCTTGATTAAAAATGAGATATAACTTCTACACAAATGCGTTAGATGGCGCCACATATATTTTGAAAAAGTTGTTTCTATTATTTATTTTTGAATTTCTTCTTGAGCTTTATAAAACCCTACTGAGATATTTGGAATTTAACTGTATACTTCAATCAAATTTGATATTTCGCTTGGGTAATGCTCTTGAAGCATTACAAGCCAAAGTTGTTTCCCCTCAGTCATTTAAGCGATATATGAGAAATACTACCAAAAAAACTTTTTATTAGATTGAAATAATTAACCATTTAACCATTATGATGAAATGCGCATTTTTATTCTAAGAATATCGGCACATTATAATATATTTTTTGTGTACACTTAATAAAAATTAAGGATTTTATAGAAATGTTCTTTAATTCTCGCTGTGATTCTCATAGAAGTATAAAGCTATAATCTCCTCAAAGTATATTAATATTGACATATTCATTGAAATGCATATTGGCAAACAAGCTTTCAAATGGAATATAAAGTGCCGATATTCTTAGAATAAAAATAAACGCCATACTTCTTAAAAATATTTTGTGTTAAAGTTAATTGTATTAAATTAATGATATTTTTATTATCATAATGAATCATTATAAATGAAACGCTCTCCGAGTAATTTGAGCAGTAACTTGGTGAAGTTCAATAATTATTCTTACTCGAAGTTGTTTTTACGAAGAATTTCAGTTGAAATTATAAACAAATTTTATTGCATATTAAGTTTAGTGCTGCCATCTTCACGTCATAAAATGTATCTAAAATTATGGAATAAAATCAATGAAATTATAAAATTTAAAATCAAAGCAGGTAATGTATTTTTGCATGGTACTCGTTATAAAATTATTTTTAAAAAATGTATATTAGTCAACTAGAATAAAGAAATCAGAGATTCATTCATTAATATATTTTTTTTCTTATTGTAAAAGAGCAATATCTTTTTAAGAGATAACTTTTGTTAAATCATGAATTCACTTGTAAATAAATTAATTAGTATATAATTATAATTTCTATAATTAAAACATTAGGAACTTGGATAATAATAAAAGAATAATAATAATAAAATTTAGTTTCTTTTTTGTAAGAATTTCTTTCTTTTTTTTAAATTGAAAAATATTGATATAAGAAAAAATATATCCTAATTCGATTATTTTGAGAAAATTTCAGTGCTGCCATCTATAAGTCATAAAAGGTGCTAAAATATATGCTCAGCAGTGAGGGAATAAAAACCCTACTTAATTTGTAAATTTTGAAGTAGTTAATTAAAGTAGATAATAAATTTTTTTTTATTCTGCCAATAAATTTGAATTATTCGCAAGTCATATTATTAAATAAAATAAATGCTTTAAATTCCTCATTTGTGTTTAATTTGGTCTTAAAAATTCTGTTATTTTAAAATTTTTATTTTTGATTTCCAGTAGGAAAGTTAACAAGAAAAAAAAGGGGGAGAAATAATACGAGTGCTAATGAGTTATTAAATGTGATATAATAATTTTCTTTCTATAACAAAAGGAAATTTAATTTTACCATTCATACAATCATAAATATATAGGCTAAAACATAATGAAAATATTTTTATTGTTAATAAAAACAAACTCACATAAATAACAATAAAAATGTTTTTTCATAACAAATAATAAATGTCCCTCATAACAAATAAAATATATTTATGATATCTTTTAAAAATTTAATTATAAATTTAAAAAGTTATTTTCATTTTTTATTTATATTGTTTGATAATTTTTTGAGCAATGTATATGTTCTGTTAAAATTATTATAAAAGATTTATGTAAATCATATTTATCTAATTGACACACATGTGAACAAATGAAAGCTATTTTTAAAAAACTGATTTTTTAAAAAAATTATCCTTATTATTAAAAATGTATGTTGGTAATAATAAAAATAGAGAAATAGGATAAAAATATGTAATTAAAAATTGTTATATTTATATGATTTATAAATAATTTATACCTTAACAAATATTGGAAGACATTTACACAGTATTTATTTCAAGCAATATTTATTATGCTTTAAATAAATGCAACCTTTATTAAGGAAAAATGTAATAAAATTTACTTGTTGAATAATGCTGTAGTTACTTGATATATTTTATTCTATGCTAAGTTTTATATTTTAAATTTACATATTTGCACACATAATTATAATATTTTTTAGTTGCTTATGGTGTTTTAATCAAATTATAAAAATATATAACTAAATATTAAATTTTCTAAAATCATGGAAAAGTTAAAATTAATTAAGGGCTAATGTCCTTCGTTTCTTCTACCTATTTGTTTTGTTTGCTTCAGACAAATTGTGTAAAAACAGTAAAAATATTTTTCAAGAGCATATGCTGTTGAGTAATTCTGTTTTTGATTTAATAAAAAAATACGATGAAAAATGTTTGCCATTTCATGTCAAGGAATTTAAATAATTTTATTAGAACGATATTTAATTTCGAAGTTCCAGGTATTTCTTTATTTATCAAACTCAACAAATATTGCATAAAATAATTACTAAAAAGAAATTAGTTGAATCTTTAATATTTTAACTCTTTTGTAATGATATTTAGTGAACTCATTATAAAATAAATCAAAACGTTAAGACAAATATCTTATTTTATTTTACGGAAAAATGAATAAACAACATAACAAAAACATAATGATTAACAACAAAATGATGAAACACCTTTGAATATGAGAGTCTTTGCTCATTATGAGCTATTTACAAAGATTCAAACAAAAACAGACCCATATGATATTATTGACAATGTAAAGCATTTTGTACTTATGTAAAACACAAGCTTAACAATTAAACGTGCCTTTAATTGTAGACAAGAGAAAAACTTACATAAAAAATAGAGTATTTTTCAATTAACAATCAAGCAATTTGCAGATTCAAATATAACTATGACATAACTCAATGAAATTTCCTTCAGCATTTACAGCATTGGCAAATTTCTAGTATGGAATAATATATAAAAAGTAAAGTAGTAAGTCTAAAGTAAAATCAATTTTGTTAAAACTTTAAGTAAATATTTTAATAATTTCACATATTTTTAAAATAGTCATAGAAAATATTAACTGAGAGTAAGTCAGTATAGTATAGTAAGTCAACGTATCTGTTATAAAATCATTGCTTAAATTTCTTATCTAAAGATGTTTTGAGACAAATGTTTTGAGTTCGACCTTGATATATCAACGCACAATCGATGTTTTCTTGATACAATATCATTGCACTTAACCCACAATTACACCAAAAGTTTATTTTTTAAAAAAATATGAAGTAAAACACTGGAAATGTCTTTTAGAAGATTGATTAATTTTTTAATTGCTTTTAATAAAAAAATGTAAAACAATTGTACTGTGATATGAATTTAAAAATTAAGTTTTGAAAAAACTTTTTTTTAAAAAAAATGATAAAAATGATAAAATTAAATTTTAAATAATCCTTAATTTGAAAAAATTACTGTAAATTTTAAAAATTATGCAAATTTTAAAGTTTTTTATAGCTTAGAATTGTTACGTAATTTCTAAAATGTTAATTTTTTAATACTTTTTACTAAATTTTTAATAGTTAATACGTAGTTATTAAAAATTAATTATAATTCTTTATAACTTACTTATATAATAAATGATAAAATAAATAATTTTAATTTAAGGCTTAACATCTTAATTTACATTTTAAATTACTAAAAATTCTTTTGAAAGATAGGAAATTTTCATTACAAGAATGTTTATAGATAGCAGAAACTCTCCTGTGATTATTTCTCATAAAATATAAATGCAAATTTAAAATTAATTACCTAGATTCTGATATGAGATGAATGTAAATTTAAAAAAACAATGATTAAAAACCATCGCGAGTTTTAGAATAAGCCGTGTTCACGCATCCATTTGAGCTTTCGATGTCTTCAAGAGTGAGCACGGAGGCGTTCACCGGTTCGATCGCTCTTTGGTCGCAGTTGGGTTCGAAGCCGACTTTGTTCCTTTTCTTGAAGAAAGTACTCACGTGCTCCTCGAGAGCATAGTAGGGACCAGCGAAGACGATGTGCACAAAGAACGCACAAGTGAATGACACTACCACGTAAGCAATCGCCAAGAAGAACTAAAAAAGAAAGAAAACAAAGTTAATTTATTCTTTATTAACCTTATAATGTTTTGTTGGCTTTAAAATGTAAGCAAATTTTAAAAATCGCATTACCAGTTCCATGTGACCCATGAACCATCGCTCACGAATGACTCCACTGTGGTAGTACATAATGGGAATGTGCAACATGTAAGACATGTAACAGAGTCGGTCAAGTGGCACAAAAACATTCGACTTCAGCAATCGAGAAACTGGTCCTGGAATAAAAAAAATAAAATAAGTATCCTGTTAGGGTAAAAATTTAGTGAAATATTGCTTTCATTAAGATAAAACTTATGTAATATATTGCCAGTTATGATAAAAATTTTGTAATATATTGCTTTCATTAGGATAAAATTTTTGGAATATATTGCCAGTTAGAATAAAAATTTTGTAATATATTGCTTTCATTAGGATAAAACTTTTGGAATATATTGCCAGTTAGCATAAAAAGTTTGTAAAATATTGCTTTCATTAGGATAAAACTTTTGTAATATATTGCCAGTTAGCATAAAAATTTTGTAATATATTGCTTGCATTAGGATAAAACTTTTGTAATATATTGATAGTTAGCATAAAAATTTTGTAATATATTGCTCTCATTTGGGTAAAAACTTTGTAATATATTGCTTTCATTACTTTCATACAGTTGCTTTGAGTAACTCCAACAGTTCTTCTAACTGATTAGATTCAAACTCTGATTCACTTCTCAAACTATTAATTTTTTTTCTCCTTGAAATATCTAATCTTTTGGGCTATACCTTGGAAAATTTTTAATTGATTGGCTGTTTTTATATTTGGTTTTAGCATCCTAAACTAAAAGTATTCGGTGCAAAGCTTGGAATTTTCATAATTTTTTAAGTTTTAAGATTATTTAGAATTTCAGTCCAAAAGCAAATGTTTAAATGAATCAATATGTAGATTTATAGTAACAATTTACAAATGATATAGTCCAAAAAAAAGAATGTGGAAAAAATGTTACTTCCTTCTCTATAGTTAGAAAAAGTGTTAGTTTCAGAAAAAATGAAAGCTTGTAAAAGTAAGAAGAAATTTCTACGATAAATAAATGATTAGTAATTTTTTACACGATTTCATTTTTAATTAGATTTATCGCAATATGAAAATTTAAAGTCTGAAGAAAAGCATTAGAAAATAAATTAAAATGTTGGTTTTATAAACAATAATAAATCCATTTTTCTCAAATGCAACTTAATATTTGTATCAAAAAATATTTCTATGATAAAGCATTTGAATCGAAAAATTTTAATACAAATATAGAATAAAGCAAAAATTAAATAAAATACAGAAAATATGGAATATCCATCTCGAATAGGAATATTACCTGCAATTGAACTTTAAAACAGGTTAGAACAATTGAAAACATTCAACTAAAAAGTTGTTTAAACTAAAATACGGTGTCTCAAAAAAAAAAAAAAAATCGCTTAATCATTAATAATGTTAAAAATAGAAAGCAATAGAAATTCCTCATGATTCTCAAACACTTATCAGTTCGGATTATCAAAAAACAAGAAAAATATAAAATATGCCATAATCTGAAAATTTGGTTTGTAAATTCACTCTATGGTCGATTTTCGCACATTACTCTCAAGTAAAAAATTAACTAATAAATAACATTTTTTTAATAATTATGACTTTAATAACATTAGTAAATTTGGAATTTTAGTAATGATTTGCAATAATTGATAAGCGGATATTTGTCATTTCCTATTTATTCTCGTTTATTTAGGGTTTCTTATTTTACTATGAAGAATTTATTCAAGTATTTTTTTTTTGGTTTTATTATATTATAGCTATTAGATAAATTTGAATAAATAATTTTTATACTAAAATGGAAGACTATAAACAAAAATTATTGCTGTTTAAATTCCTACATTTTGAGCATATATAAATGAAAATAACAAAATGAAATCATCTAGAAATATTTACTAAATTACCTCCGTGATGCGTCACACAGGCGATGACTACCCAGCTAACTCCTAACGCCCACACATTTCTGTGCATGATGGCATAAAATGTAGATAGGGCTGTATCAATCTTCTTTCCGTGTCTGTAGTTATATAATCCAAACATGATAGCAGTATTGCAAGCAATACTGGAGCACCACAAGACGATGCTTGTGAGCTGGAAAAATTTTTATTTCATAAATTAGTATCAGCAACTGAATTTAATTTTAAATGTAACATGATGTACAATTCAATTGTTACTAAATACTAATATATATATATATATATATATATATATATATATATATATATATGGATGGTTTTATGCATTATATTTTTGTAAGGATTATTAAAATATATAATTACAAATATATGTGTGCATTGAAGCATTACAATCAATTACACGTATTGATCTTTTCTTTAATATTCAGCATGTCGTCGTTTCATGATTATGAAAACAAATCCATATCTGTCAAGCAGTTATCTTCATATCTTTCTGATCATTCGAAATTTATGACTTCCCCCCATCCCCCCATGAAGAGTAATATATTGTTATTTTTTACAATGGAATCGAAGAGTCCATTGTATATCTATGGTTTCAGCGAACATTAAGACAATATCTTCCACAATCTACCTGCTACGAAGATATCTATACGCCAAAGACTACTATTAATGCATTGGAAGTCCGTTTGCCGCGTATTTGTGTTCGATTTTTCATCCAATCTGAACGGCTTGCGATAGAAATTTTATTTCTGACATGTGATTTGAATCTTGTCAGATTGGAAAAAAATTAGCATTAAAGATATGAATTTGCCTTGGAATCCAGTAACTATGTAAGAATTTTTTTTTAAAAAAAAAAAAAGCATAAGGCCCGTGCAGCCTGGCTTACAAAGTCATGTAGAAAGTGATATTATTTGTCAATCAGATTATTATTTTTTTCAAATTTAACCTCGATGTAAATAACTTTTGGAAGTAAATATATATAGAAGCATATATATGGTTCCGTTTAGTTTGTTAACTGCTCAATGGTATTTTTTTGGCGTATGGGGCTGATTAAACTGGGATCTACAATTTAACGAAGATTCCGAGTCATTAAAAACATCCAAATAGGAAGAGAGATTCGAACGTACGAACTGTTGAACTGAAGGCTAAAGCGCTAACCAATACACTATTCAGCTGAAATAGCATATAAAAAAAATAAATTGAATACACATTAAATAAAAATTTATATAAATCAAGTATATTACTTATACATGTTGATTTTTTGTTCAATGAAAATACTTCATAAAACCATTATAAACAATTTACAGTTCCGCATTTAATTTTATTTGTATATTAGATTAAATATTTAAAAAATAATATATTTGTGTAAGCCGAAAAGAAATAACTTTTTTAATATTAAATTTAATTAAATAAGCAATTTTAGGATCTTAAATGTTATTTTAAAAGAAAAATTTGGAAAAAAAGAATAGTTTGATAACTTAATTCTTACCGGTAGAATATATTCATATAAAATTACTAAATTGATTTAATTTATTAATTTTTGCTTATTACTTAATTCTTACCTTGCTTATTTCCAAGGTTTCCTTTTTAAGAGCCAAAAAGTATCCTACAAGGAGGCCTATGCAAAAAGGTCCCATATGATCATATGGTAGAATATATATGTCTCTCCAAGCTGTTGGAAATGTGCTAAAAATAATTCATAATACTTTAGTTGGCAACATTAATTTTTATTCATGAATGTAAAGTTGAAGTGATTAATAAAACATAAATGTACAAAAGAAACTTCAAAACTCTGATACACATCATATTCATCATACTTAAAAAGACATTCCTACATTTCGTTTGTTTAAAATTTAAATTGAAAAATTATTAACTTTGCTTTCTTTAATTGCAACAGATGTCACTAGAATAGTTAAAATAACTGAGTAAACATTGTTAAGAAATAATTTTTAAGATTAATTAATGAAACTTTAATCAGTGTATTTTTATAACAAAATTTTTTTTATTAAATTAACATGTTATGGGTTTGTATAACAGTAATTGTGAAAATGAAATATCTTATTTAAAAAAAAAGATAAACTATATTTATTTACTTGGATATAAATTGGAATAACTACAAAATAAGTGTATGTCAAGATATGTTTCTCAAACAAATTTATAATTTTATAAATTTTAAAAGTTAATTTAAAAAAAATATGAAATATACATCTCTTTTTGCAGTTATTGATTTAAAATATTTTACTTAGGTTCATAACAAAAACGAGATAAATTAATATTTTTTCAGTATAATTTATCATGCTACAAATTATATATAACATTATTTAAATCTTAGTCATTCTTTCTGTTGTCTCTAACGTAAATTAGTGTTATTTTAATATGTTTTATTTAAACAAAGCTCAAAGCTGTTATATTTGTTATAGCAATGATTTGATTATAAAACGTAATTAGAAATTTTATTTCCTCCTTTATTTCTTAGTAACATTTCAGAAATCTATGTTATCAAAATATTTTAATTTTTACAAATATTCCGTATTTCAGCACATATAAATGACAAATTATAAAATTAGGTTTAATGGTTTACTTTGTTTCATTCTGATCTGAAATGCATTAGAATGTGGTTCAAAATGTATATAGAAGAAGAATTTTTAAAGTATAAACTTCTCAGACTTTATGAAAATATCCGTGTGATCATTATTAACAATGACTCGAATGACTTACTATAACAAATGCTTCAAATTTGTTATAATAGAAGAAGAATTGTGGGAGAATTCCCTTCGATGGCCAACCATCCTCATGTGTTAAGTTTGGATAGTCCTGACAATTGATAATTTTGGTTATAGCAATGTACAATGCTATGACAAATACGCAGATATTGGGTATACCAATACACATGGGTATGGGTTTATATACAAACGCAAAAAAAAAAATATTTAGAATGTACGTGTACTAAAGAAGTTGAAACTATTTTGATAAACCCCCAAATCGGAAATTTGGCTACTTTTTTTCCCGCCAAGATGGATTCTCACTAAATACAAGTAATTAATAACAAAAAAAAAAAAACTTTAAAAAAACTCAAAAAATGGTACAAAATACAAGAAAATACTAAATTTGACAACAGCAACAACCTAAAAGCTGAAAAAGCCTAAATTTGCAACACCAAAATAAGAAACAACAACCCTAAAAAGTCAGTATGGGGTGCCAGATTTGGCGCTTAATTTTTGGGGAGGGGGGTATATCAAAGTTGTTCCAAGAAGTTTGTCACTATAGTGTAAACAGGTATATTTTCATACTTAAGAGGTTTTTTTATGGTATATGTGCCTTAAAAATTATGTTTCCTAAATTTTTGTTTTGTTTACTCCTTATTCGTAGTTATTCACTATTGTTTTTACTTATACTGTTTTTATGGGGAGTAGAGGTATGGCGCCCTCTAAATTTCAAGGGTTTTTTTTTTTTTTTTTTTTTTTTTTTTTTTTTTTTTTAAAAAAAAA
>JAPDSC010044872.1:25351-45340 GCA_026290005.1 Latrodectus geometricus
TTTTTTTTTTTTTTTTTTTTTTTTTTTTTTTTTTTTTTTAAAAAAAAGAAGAAAAATGTAAAAAAAAAAATAATAATAATAAGTTTTTCAGATCAAAGTAGCTACTGTGAGGACAAGAGCTCTAGAAAAAGACTTGCTTTCTCATTAATATGTAGACTATTTTGTTATTGTTTACGAAATAAATTTGATTGTTAATGAAGACTGGTTTGGCTCATTTTTATGGAAAGTCCAAGCACAAACCAAAGCTTTTTTAAATAGATTAGTGAGATGACTAGTCAACTTATATTGATGACAAAATTTATAATATTTTTTTCATATTTTTTTTTAGTCCTCTTCGGCATCATACGCATACATGCACGTTGACACACACACAATAATTAGAGATATTATTAAAAATTGTAACTAATTGTAAATAAATTGTAACAGATTGTAACTAAAAAAGTGTTTTTCATAGCTTTCAAAAATTTCAGACATCAGATATTTTTAATATTAAAAAACAAGGTTTGCTTAAGTCTGTTAAAGCAATCATTGATTATGATTAATAAAATAGTCAAGAAGGCCTATTAATTTGTCTGTCGTTTATACTTGTAATATCTTTCTTAAATCTTGATTTTCAAAGTTACTTAATAACTTCAATTTATTATCAAGAAGTTTATTTTATTCACAAAATATGGCACATTAATAAAAGTTAAGTGACAATAAAAAGACTTTTTTAATAATAAAGTTAACCGGGTTACTTTCTAAAAGAAACTTAAACAAAAGCCTTCAAATAGGGGGAAATATAACAAGATTTATATGAAACATAAGTACCAACTGCTAATATTGAATATACCAGAAATTACACAAAAATTATATTTATGTAGCAATACACTTTTCTCAAATTAGGCGAATAATTTCAAACATATTTTAAATACAGATTTCACCTATATTTTATAAGTAAATTTTATTAAACGATATTTCTTTTTGATGTATGCTAATCAGCTATTTATAGGAAATAGGAATAGTATATAGGAAAGTATATGTATATAGGAAAGAAGATGTATCAGTTTTATTCATTAATATAAAATATAAAGAAAAAATGTTTTCTGAATTGTGGATACATAAGTATATAATATTTTTAAGTTTCATGAACTTTCTCTCTTTATTTTGATATCACAAGAGAAAGGGAGGGGATTAAGGAACACATCTGACGAATTAGGTTTTAAGGATATCAAGGACTTAATGTCAAAGTTAACAAGTCTGAGTAAAGAGTTTTCTGTTAGTTTCTTCGAATTTTATTCATTACTTTTGTATCAATTTAACATTTTTAAACACTCTTGTGTTTAGCAAAATATAATATAGCCACAGAAAAACGAAAAATTTTAAGTTATAATAAGTTGTTGAATATTCGTCAATGCAAAATGTATAATCTAATTATACCATGATAAGAAAATTAATATATATTTTGATTTGTATTAAGTTGAACATTCATCACCAAGAAAAAACACCCATTAATAATATAACAGCAGTCAAATTTGAAATAAACATTCTTAAGTTATTGAACATTCATTAACCAAGAAAAATATCAAATAATTTGTTGACAAAAAGAAAATTAAAATTTTCAGGTTATCTTAAGTCATTGAATATTTATCATAAGAAAAATAAAGGCAAGTTATTTTTATTTTTTACTTTTTCTCAAAACTGCTTTTTCCAAAACACAGAAAAATTAGAATTGAATGTTCCTTATTTTCAAATAATTTTTTAATCACTTCTTTAATATTTAAAAATTTTTTGTAAAATCTAAAAATTGGTGAACATTATAATTTTATTTTAGTTTCAAATTTTTCCATTTATTTTATTTTATTGTACGTACCGAATACTGTGCATAAAGAAAGCCAATCCTCCAGGTAAGTCATGAATAACTGTCATAACTCCCACACCTATTATTCCCGCTATGATAACTATTACCATGGTGAGAATCCCGAATCGATGAGACCTAGAAATGTTGATAATATATTTTCATTACCATCATATTCCCAAAACTTTACATCCTTCCAAAATAATTTTAATGCAAGAAATGCTTATTCCTAAATATGTATAGTTAATATGACAGTAAAGTATATTTATCTTACTTGCTGAGAAGCCAAACAATGAAGAGGCCTAACACTGTAAGCTGCATGATCAAAGCTAACACCCAAGTGTGATACAAACACTGAAATGGGAAAAATTCATCATTAATGAGTTTATCACAAATAATTTGAAAACTCTATTAATTAAAGAGTGAAACATGAACTGTTCTAAATTATTCAATATTACTTTATTGCTAAAATCAGAAAATGTGCTTTTCCGCATGCTTTTTTAATTGTATAGTTTCGTATCTTGATTATCATATCTTGTTATACCCCCAGTTTGGGAGGCTTAACGAAAATAAAAATTGATATCGTATAAAAATTTGTTAAATATGATTGAATATGGAATACAAAATAAACTTTTCATAAAAATAACCAAAACAAAATGCTGATCTACCTATAAAGATTGTAGATTCACAAGTCTTAACTTCTATCTCTCTTAATATTGTTTAATTGGAGTTTAATTACGAAATAAATAATACATATAAAATATACGCTAACTTTTCATGCACTTTTCAAAATTGTTTTTAATTGATCATTACTTTTAAATAGTTACTTAGGTACATAAAAAAGTAGTTAAATAATACAGTCGAACTCGTTGTTATTAAACAGGGATTACGATGTAGTGCATTACACTAAGAACTTATAAAATTCAAGAAGAAAAAATTAAAAATAAAGTACGCGAAAATAAAGAAGTTCGAAAATAAATAAAGTACGTTTAAAATTTCAATATCAAATAGTTTAGCATAGAAAATATTTCATTCGGATATATTAGGTTATTTTGACTAAATTAAAAATACTTTCATATACATGGTATGTGAAATCTTATTATTTGAAACTTCAATTTATTGTTTAACAATCAGGTGAAAAAATAATATTCCTGAAATCAAATTTTGAGTTAGAATTTTTAACTTTCATATTTTTCACATGAAATTATATTTCTAATTTACGTTCTCTAAATTTTTTGTGTGTATATATACATATATGAGCTGTATATGTAGTTTTATATATTCTAAAGAATAAATTTTATTTTCTCACTTTAATGTCAAATTAAATTCAAATTTTAACTAAATAAACTTAAAAAACTTATTAGTAAGTAACTATTCATTTAATTAAATTTCTTACTATCGCAAAATAGATTCAAAAGCTATCTTTCAGAAGTATTGAAAACAAATGTGTCTTTTACAATGTAAATACATTTTTTTAAGAAAAGTAAAATCCATGTGCTTAAAATGAGGATCTCCAACATAAGCTATTATTAGTTATCTTTATAAAATAAATAGTAAGAAAATAAATTAATACTATGCAAATTTTTATTAAATAGATTAACATACATTTAGAATTACCAATATGCTGGAAAAGTTAATAGAAAACAGCTCAAAATAATTACATTTTAAACTATAAAATTCATTATTTTTATTTTTTTGTTTGAAATTTTCATTTTTAATTTTAAATTCTGAAAGTTATTTAAATTAAACTGTAGAAATACATAAATTCTATTCGCTAAAATGATTTTTCAACAATTTAATTTTGAGTTTATTTAATTGTTTTTCTAAAAAGCGACTAAAATTTCTTAAAATTTCTCATTGATAATTACATTATTTATTAATATTAATAATTACATAAATATTCAATTTATTAAATTTGTAGTTTTGGGGGAATAAGAACTTCATGCATACATATTTTTGTTAAATATATGTAATTAAATACCTAATATTTTATTAGCTGTGTTAAAGATTCGAACATCATTACTTACAATTTCCTGAGAGCTGAAAAAATTTCCTATGTAGAGGAAATTTAGCCACCAGTTTTTCCTGCAATTTTTGAAGGGTTCATTTGTGTAAGCTTGCCATAAAGGGCCAGATCCATAAATTGGCATCAGAAGAAACAAACAGATTGTTATCAATTGAGCAGCAGACATTCTAATAGAAAAAAATTCATGAAATTAATAGTTACTTTTGTTTTTAGTTATCTTTAAAATATTGATAATTGAGAAATAGAAAAAAAATTAAAGAAAAAATAAATAAGTTTTTACATCAAGTTCGAATGACATTTATATTGAGATTAATCTTTGGAATTGTTATAAAAAATGTAAATGCATATATATGTATTTTTCTAAGTTTGCAGTTTATAATAATAAAAATTAAAAACCGATATGAATTAAATATGGATAAAAATAATAAAGCCGCGTAAATAAACAATGTATAAGCAGTAAAACATTTTCGTAGAAATATTAAAACTCAGATAACTGCATAAAAAAATTGTATATGATAATAAAAAATTCTTATTTTTAAAAAATATTCTATTTTACTTGTATGTGAATATGGATTTTATTATTGCGTTACTATAACATTTGTGGCTATCATTTGAAGAACAGAAATAAGTATCATGGATTTGAATTATGCATTATATGTAAAACTTGCATGAAAAATACTAGAGAATATATATTTTCAGGATAAAAAATTATAAAAGCAAATAACAAAGCTCCTTTTCTTTTTTTGGAGAAGCGTTGCCTAATAATAAAGGTGTTATTATTTCATGTTTGAAAACTATAGCTAGCTGACCCAGCTAAACACCATCTTGTTGAGTGAGTATGTGTGGATATTAAAATCATCTTTTGATTATTTAATAGCATTACGTAAGGTAACTTGGTAGTTTAGGGGAGTGTGCTTTTTTTTTTTTGTTTCAAAGTGAATCAAAATAACAAGAGATAAAGCAATTGTCTATGGTCAGTGTCTTAGATCACAAAATATGCTGGCAGCAATATCCTAACCACATATATTTTTATTTTTCAAATAAAATCATCTTTAATGATTTAAAAATATTTAAAACTCATTCCTTATTAACAATGAGGTTTTAAATTTAAAATGATTGCCTAGCTTCTTAATTATTAACCTACATATGTTCCTTAATTGTAGACTTTTATTATTCAACTGAGGGTTATAATAGTAAATCCCTATATTGGATATAAACATTATAAAAATTACGTAAAATCTATAAATTACATTCAATATTTTATACTTGTTACGTTACTCGTAAATAAGTATGTTTGAATTATAAAATAGAAAAAAAATTGCATAAATTAAAAAGTGAAAACATCTTAAAAAGTTATGTTTACCTGAAATATCTCTGAAAAAATATTTTAAGAATAGGAATATTAACTTTGCCATTTTCTGGAACAAATCGCCAAGCATTGTAAGTAATTGTTACAGCCCTAGATTAAAAAAAGGCAAATAAATCAATTAAAAATATATTTGCAAATGTAGCCACAAAAATCTAAAATATCTTTGTTGTTATTAGACTAAGAAACTTAATATTTTTGAAAATATATATTAAACTGTCAGAATTTTAAGCATTATGCATTTTGAAAAATAAATCAGTATTCTATTTTTTAGATTAGAAAACTATTTACTTAAGTATATAAGAAAATTACAAGTTATTATTCGTTAGTCAAACATAAAAAAATATTTTTTTCAATTTATTATACTAATAACACAATATTATACTAACTTATTCAGTAAACTGCAAACAATATTTTAATAAATTTGACATGCATCTTTTCTTATGCATTTCTTAAATACTTTAGTAATATTCTTTAAAATATTTTATTCATTTATTAAAAATAAAAAAATTTCATTCACTTAAGTTTATTCAATCCATTTTTTATTATTAGTTGAGCATTGGGTTTAAAATCAACAAATGATGAACTGATAGGTATACAGGTGATTATTTGAATAATAGAAATAACTATAAATAAATTGGCATTTAAGAATACATTTTGTAAGCACTAAAATATAAATCTCATTCCCAGTTTTTTTTTTAATATGAGGAGAATATAACATGGTAACATAAGTTAACTTGAATTGGGTTGTATATGTCTTGGACAAAAACTTATAAAAAATATCATACTTTATAATCTTCAAATAGACCAAAACATATTAGACAAACCAGTTGAAGTAATTGTGTTCAAACCATTTTATATTTCCAGTGTTTCTAGAAATGTGGGGTTTAAATTTATGACAGAGCATACACGGCAAGGCAAAACAAGATCCGCAAGGCAAAATTGTGAATGGTAGAAGAAGAGCAATGAAACAGAAAGAGATCGACTAGTATGGAAGTGGCATTTAATGTCTAAAAAGAAAATACTTCTGGAAGAACTCAAATAGTGACAGAATTTCCCGCTGTCAATAAATGAGGCATATTTATTGGCATTGGAAAAGCAATAAATAAAGCAAATTTATTGACATAAGCAAATGAAGAGCTGTAATTCTTAAACTTGGTGTCATAACCACAAAATCTAATCGACTGTTAAGTGGAAGATAGTTATATGGATAAACGAAGTGTTTTTTTTTCTTTTATCCCTACAATAGGATGGGTAAAGGAGATTGACGATGATTCTCTATGATCAACAGCTGTCAAACATGGTAGGGGAATTATCATAGTATGAGGAGCCGTGTAATAGTTTGGCTATTTAAATCAAAGTACAGATCGGAAGGATCACTAGAAAAAACGATAGAGAAGTTTTAGCTGCCTTGGTCTATCTTATGATGTAATTTTACTTCCTGCAAAGGACAGGATTTTCCAAGTTCTTATGCTCCAATTCGTCCACCAGGTGAGCACGAAGAGGAATTGAAATAATTATTTTAGAACACATGGTCTCAAGATCTCAATATAAATAACTATACTTTATTCTATTTTACATCATTTATGGTTTCCACAATCTCTCTCAGGACTACTTTTAGCAGTATTAATCCGGGAATTTTTACGATACCTTCATGAAAAACGGTACAATATTCCTATATATAGCACTTGTGAAATTCAATTTTAAGATAAATCATGTTTGTAGCACATATCAAAGATTTTTTTAAATTATATTTATTATAAAGAAGATTC
Organism: Latrodectus geometricus; assembly: GCA_026290005.1. Taxonomy (NCBI): domain Eukaryota; kingdom Metazoa; phylum Arthropoda; class Arachnida; order Araneae; family Theridiidae; genus Latrodectus; species Latrodectus geometricus. Next base: position 32,353 of record JAPDSC010044872.1, read on the forward strand.
CCCTTAAACCTAGCGTGTCTCTATTATTTTGATTTTGATAACTCTGTTATTTATGTGTGTACAAGGCATATATATCTGTATGTGCCTTGTACACACATAAATGTATATTTATATACATTGTGTTTACATATGTGTTCTATAACTTGATTTATAGAATTATGTATCACACTGTTAATAATGAACATAAACTAATTTAATCAAAATTAGAATTTTCATAATAGTGTGCTTGTATATGGGCTACGCATATATATATATATATATATATATATATATATATATATATATACATAGATGGTGTCACAAAAGGTCATGTGCAAACGGCACGTATGGTTGTGTCAGTTCATGAAGAGTCAAATTACATAGTCAACAGGAAGAGGGAAACAGCGAACTGGCTACGTCAAATCAAAGGTCTGATACACATTCCACACAATCATCTAATTCCGGAAGAATTGTAAGAAAGCCACATCATGCTGGAACCACATGTCCAGGCGTGTCGTCGCGGGAACATCCATTAACTACGGGTAGGCAATACTTCCTTCAAAAAATAGCATACGAAATCCAGACAAGGCGTTCAAGCATTACATATAGACCTATCAGCATGTCACCAAAAATACCAGCACAGACAAGCTGAGCGACCAAATAGCATGGAGATTTACATTCGACTACACATGCATATTGTGCTGGGAAGAACACCATCCCGGGAATGCTTAACAGACCGGTAAATGTGTCCGTGATGGAAATTATAAGTCTCAGATTTTTGCCTGTTAATACTAACGTGGGAAAGCCACACATTGGGGATAATCCTAAGCGCTTGCACCTATTGTATGTGATATGGGTGTTGGAGATCCTCCTGCAGTATTCGCATAATGGAGGACCGACCAATGCATAAATTTTCGTTCCACTTACTTGTATTTAGATTCGATCTAAATATAGCTAATACAGAGTTCTCTACGTCTGCTGTTCGTATCGTACGTTGCCGATGTAGCGCTGATTCTGAATCATCTTGCCTCTTACAATCGGGGAAGGAAATGTTCAAACAATCTATGGTCAGGTAGACGTTGGTTCGGGAGCCGTTGTCGATACAAACCGACCACTGCGCGTCCATTGCTATCCGCTATACACGTATTTCATGTCATTCAATTCTGCACTGTACTGGTTCATGCTTTCTCTGAAATATCCATGCTTCGACTGATCCGACTGCCTGAGCTTGCTCTTGCCAGCGATTATCACCCTCTAGTGGATTACAATCGCGTTTCCGATCCCTTGTTCCTATATAATTCTGATTTCTCATGACCTGACATAATTATGCTTGCCATTTGTACACGACCTTTTGTGACACACTAGGTACTTAAATATATGCGTATAGATAAAATCTGTGTATATGTGTTACTTAAAATGTAGCGAATAATTTTTTATGTATGAATTTAAGAAAAAAATCAACTTGGAAAAGATGCTTGACACCTTTGTCTAATTACGTGTAATAAATGTCAGAGAATTAATAGCATAAATTTGTACAATTTTCTTAATATCCATATTAATATTATGAAAGTCGTTCGTAACGTTAAGATGTTTTAATTGATAACTAATTCATTAAAACATTTAAAATGAATTAACAATTAAATTTAATGCAATTTATAAAAGAATTTTCAATACTTTGGTTCAAAACTGTTCAAACATTTTCTTTAAAAACAACAATAAATAGCAGAACTACTGACATTATATTCATTTTCTAAGACCGAATTGCGAGCTGTCAACTGAATTAATGGTTAAAGAACCGGTATTCAGTTCAACAGATCTTGCTTTCGAAAACCACCTTAATCACGGGTATTTAAAGTATATTTAGGAAACTACATTAAATAATAAGTTCTTGTGGCGAAAAAAAAGTTTCTGGTAATAAGCAAAAATAGTATATTGTCAGTAGCTCTAAATGTTTTCATTATTTTATAAAATTTAAGTAAGTTAAAATCTTACGCCACAAAAGATATTGTGTCTATTGCAACGGATCCATTTGTTATTCCAGCAAAAAAGAAGCTGTCGAAAAATCGAATAAAATTTGCCGCTTTGCCTGAAAGATGAAAAAAATAAATCATTAAGAAAAATTTTAAACGTATGAATAGGAATTTATTAAATGTAATGGTTAATCTGCGCTTTAGGTCCCCTACTTCGCCAACTCACAACTTTGAAGCGTTTTCTCGCGAATTCTCGTTTGCTTTAGACTTTTCATTGGTCGCTAATTAAATTTCACTTTGAAATAGTGATAGAATTTTCGCCATGGCATTGGTGTTTTTGAAAAAACGCCAAGGAGGTGACCTATAGAGCATTTTCACCAAAGTAACTATGACAATGTAATTTTTCTCTCACTAACTTTTTATATATTTCACGTCCAAAATATAAAAGAAATAGAAATGATATATAATAATAAAATTAAAGCGTGATCTCCACTAAAATCATGGTTATGTAAAAAAAATCGTAAATGTCTAAATTATTGTATTAAATTATCTTAAATTTGAATATTATAAGTCTTTAATATCTTTTATGTGTTTTTTCAAAGTTATAGAAATTTTGAATCTCACTTTCTTTCTAACATGAAATGAGCACAATTTTAGAAATCAATAAAAAGTTTTTCATTGCTTCCTCTCTTTGTTTTAATTAGTCATCAAATGCCATCCGCATACGATGGTTAATTTAACAAGGATTTATAATTCAAGTTGGAGTACTCCAGACGTACACATCTAAAATAAGAATTAAATCCATGAATGAGGAACTGTTGAATTGAAAGCCAGAACATATGCATTAAGGTGGTGGCTAGCGCATTGTCCTATTCTTGATTATAAACCTTTTATTAACTTAAAAAATATCATTGTAAGCACCAGTAATAATATTAAAGTACTTGAATTTATTTTTTTTAAAAAATAGATAATTTCATGGAATCATCCATTTCCTTTTCTTTTATAAATTAGTGATAAATGCTTATTTCTTAAAAAACTGTAAACAAGCAGGTATCAGTTACTCAAACATATTTTTTCAAGATAATTTTAAAGTGAATAATATAACATTCATTTCTTAAAATGAGTAATTACGTAACCACCACCCAACCAATCTAGTGGCCTAGCGTAACTGACTATGGATGGGGAGGACCTGGGTTCAAATCCTGGCTCGGGTATGGATGTACTTTCTCTTTCTCTCTCTCTGTGTTTCTTGTCCTTTCCTCATATGATGGATGAAGTGGCCCGCCCTATAAACGGGTTTGTGGTGGTGTGTCGTGGGTGATGCTACTCGTGCCTCCGTGACTTGGTTCACAGGTGCCCACCGGGTAACGATAAAATGAGTAGCAGTTTCCGACCTTGTTGCAGCAAATGGGCTAATGTACTTACTTGCTCAAGGGTGCCCATCATTAGAAATAAAAAAAATAATAATTACGTAACTGAAAATAGTACAGTAAATGTAAATTTCATTTTATACAATATATAAGAGAAAATGGCAATCATGTTTAATGAAAGTCCATCACATGCACATTTTTTTCATTCAACAAAATAAAGCAATTTTTATTTTTTTTAATGTGCAAACATTATTGATTTTTAATGTTATTAATATTACAATTTTTTCCAATAATACATTGAATTATATAAAAAAAATATTTTAATTTGCTTGAATTTAGTATTTTGTGCAAAATTTGCAATAGTAAATTTGTAATATAAAATAAATTAACGAAATTATTTAAAATTTGTTGAAAGTATTTTTATTAGAAATAGAGTTATACTGCATCACGTAAGAACATTCCCTAATAATTCAAAGTAAGAGAATACTTACTAAATTTTTGAAAATGCAAAATATGGAGGTGTCCGTATGTATGGCTATATATTATCAACGTGACAACAAAAGTTCGAATCCCACAAAGGCAACGGAGAGATTCATGATAATTCTTCGAACTTAACACACTGAGAGCATTGCTGTAGAGAGATGTACTTTTGGCTACCAAACGGATGTACGCTGAGAGAAAAAGTCAAATATGAACAAGGTTCTTAGTTTGAGATAATATCTTAAAATAAATAAACTTTAAATTTTAAAATTTCTCGTAAATTTTAAAGCGTGGGACGTTTTGTTTTAAATTTTGCGCAATCAATAATTGATTGCCTCAAATTTGTGACAGTAAATTTTCGTAAAAATATTTCTACTTATTCAGAAGTTTTAAGATGTTACTAACTAAATTATTTTTAAATGCACAAATTCATTTTTTGCTAAATTAATAAGTATAAAATGTCTGCTTTTTGCATTATGCAAAAAGCAGACTACTAGCCATTAAATTTACTACACCAAAAAGTATATGAAAAGTTCATGTCAGTTAACATATTTTGGAAAATGCAAATGATACAAACTTCAACAAATTTATGTAAATTATGGCTTGGTAAGATCATTAGAATTTGAATGTAAAATATATTTTAAACTATGTTTCTCGTGCTGAATTGTTTCTGGAAAATTCTTGTTCTTTATGCATTTTCCAAGTTATCTACATTTTTTTAATAAACTTCTTTGTTCCTAGTAAATATAATGTTAAGTAATTGAAGCAAATGCAAAAATCATGTGCAATGGGCATAAATTGAAACGGGGAAACCACATGACCACATTCATGTTTGGTAGCTCCTTGGAGAATGTACACTGGCAATATATATTCTATATTAATACATCGGTACATCCCTGGAAGTGATAGTATAGGTGTTATTGGTTATATTTCATAACTATTTTCATTTTCTAGGAATTCGAACGCAATTTTACTACACTGATACTTTAGTCCTCCATAGCATTACCTAAGCTTCAAGATCTTGTAAAGTTAAAACTCAGCAGGACAAATCACGGTTGTATATTGTTTGTACTGTACTGGACTTCCTTAATATAGGACGCACTTGACTCTTACCCTAGCTATCTTATTGTTTTGAATTTACACCAATTTAAAATATAAGTTAAGCGGTTATCAAGTGACTGGTATGTTTTCACTCGTCCATTACTAAGTCAATGAATTGTGGTATTATGCTTAAGCTGTGAATTTCTGAAGTGAATTTGAATTCCCTTATCATTCAATTTTTGTTCTATTTTATGCACAGGGTTATTAGAGCTGTTATTGCTATCCCAAAGTATTCAATTTTATTGATTTAAAAGTTCCTGAAATGTTAATATACAATTTTTCCCATTACAATGTATGCCTTTAATATATATATATATATATATATATATATATATATATATATTTATATATTAACAGTTTCCATTTAATATGGAAAAATTAAAGATAATAGCATTTAAAAAACTGTGAAATACCTGTTTTTGCCTGAAGCAGTTATGGGGAAAACTATTGGCATTTGGATACTTAATAAATTATGAGCAATATTGGCACTGATAAAAATTTCTAAGTCTGAATTAATCAGAAAGTTTTATCATTTCTAATCTAGTAATTAGTTTATTAAAAAAAAAGTTAAATGAATAAGTACTTCTTACGATTCTTAAGAGGTCTTATGAAGTTCATTGAAGAAAATTTAACATAAATATTTACTTTCTTCTAAAATTACAAATCTACAAATGATTATTAACGTGAGTGTTTTTGTTAAAAAAAAAATAGTTTCCGCATTTTTTTATTTAATTTCTAAGTTGATAGTAATAAATACAACTAACGTTGTAATTGAAGCAACTACAAAAAACATGTGCAATGAGTATAAATTAAAACGGGGAAATTAATAAATAATAAAAAAAACATCTGATTAAAGTAATATTTGATGCTAAAATATTTAATAATTTATAACAAATTGATATTATCATTTCTATTTAGAGGAAATTAACAAAGCATGAATTTTGCTTCTATATAAAATTAAAATGTTTCAATGATTTATGTTATAATATGCATATCATATTAAATTTCAAATAATTGAGAAATCACAGAGCTTGATTAACAAAAGATATATATTTGAATTTACTCAATGGTTCAGCTATTTTTTTCTTCTCTTGATTGTCACAACACCGAAAATAAATGTCAGCAGCTGTTCCTAAGATAATACAGCCAAAGAAAATTCCTAATATTGACCTAAATGTAAATAAAAACGAGATTACTTGCACATATTTGTCGTCATTCGGAATTAAATATTTCTGAAAATATAATTAATGTAGCAGTCTAATATTTAATAGATTATTTGGAATATATGTAACGAAAACTACATAAGGGAATAATATGAATTTATAAGAGATGTTAAAGATTATATTAAATCAACTGTTTCTGATCTAACAAATTAAATTCAATGTAATTTTCTGAACTTCTATTTGACAACCACTAGTTGGAAGGGTTTACTGCAGAATGTCCCTCTTCAGAGAAATAAATCCCAAGTTCAATTCCAGAGTGGTTTGAATAATGGAAAATGGCTTATTGCGTTTCTGAGTAGTTTATCTTAGCATATTAAAAATATTATTTCACTCATATCTATGAAGTTTCTTGGACTTTTCCTGCAAAAGTTTACTTGTAGTCCAATAAAATACAGTTAATTTGTTTTTATTTAGTTATCAAGTGTTTTCCATAACAAATTTTCTCAGGGGATAACAAATGTTTACTTGTCATCCATATAGGATTAATTATTGAATTAATGAAATAATGAATAAGTGTCTGAAAATACAAGAACATATTTTCCAAACATTGTAAAATGGGTTCCAAAGTTGCATATTCTTTATTACATACTTCAAATATACATATATTTTAGAGTTAAATTGTATAAAATAAATTTGTAAGAGGATATTTTTTTCAATATAGAATTAGATTTTTAAAAAAAAGATTGTCAGAATATGGAAATATTCTGACAATCTGCGTCTAAGAAGAATAATATAATAAAAGTAAAATTTTAAAAATTAATATCTTGATTAAATTATGATACTTTTTGTAAAATACAAAGGTATAATATATATAATAATGAAAATTTTCAATTAAAAATTTAGAAAATATGATTTATCACTATCAGCAAAGGAATTTAAAAAATTCTCATTAGTTTCGCTCTAACTACCTTCAATATATTTGAAATCAAAGTCAGAACTACTATCAGTGTCGGAAATATCGTCAGGAATATAGGTTATATCACTCGCGATACGCTTCCTGACAGATATAATTAAAAAGCGCGCGTAAAATGCTACAAAATAATTCTTGCATATTTCATAGAAATGTGGATATCTAATGCTATCTGTTATATAGCCCACATCTAAATAAACAATTCAACACCACAGAAAAGCTGAAATGAAACCATGAATGGGTAAAAAGAGGGTTGAACAATTAAATAGACTGTGAAGTCATAGTTTGAGCAAATTTTGCTAATTCGAACACGGGATCTGCAGCCCAAAGAACTAAATCCCGGGGTGCTCAGCGAAAAGGTTAATACCGCACTTTAATATTGTAAGGAGAATAGAAAGCATTTTATGTACAATATGCATAAGATATTTTATTATGTTTCACGAAACAGGTACATAAAAAATATTCTGGTGCTCTTCCTGTATTAAAATATTTAAATTTTATAAATATTAAAAAAAATCATGAGAACAACTTAAAAAAATTATTATGCCTTTAAAAATTAAAAAAAAAAAATCACAAGAGAATATCATTTAGTGGACCATAAGAGTTATTAAATAATTGATTACATTTTTTTCAATAAAGTTAAAAATGTTTTGTTTATATCTTTTTTTAAATTTCTTCACATTTTCTTCTCTAAAATTTACAGTTAAGCTTATAGTTATATACACAAATTGAATTAAAAAACTATGAAAATTTAATATCAAGATTCATCTCATTAAATGTCATTAAAGAAGATAGTAAACAAAAGTCATTTTTGAATTCATTATAATGATTTTAAAAATTTCATCTCTTCTTACAAATAAGGTCATTAATATTTAAAAATATCAATGTAACACAAATATATTTAACTTTGTTTGAAAAGTATTTTTATTTCAAAGGAAATTATCATATCATGCAGTTTCAATCACCAAAATAAATGTAAGAAATATATCCTACAACAAAATTTTCTTTCATTTTAAACACATTTCAATATATATATATATATATATATATATATATATATATATATGGTACTTAACGTATTACACCTGTAAATTGGTGAAAAAAATTTACGCCAAAGAAAGATTTAACCACAAATAACAAAATTTAAATTTTATCATTTGAGATCCATTATTCTAACAAAGAATTGGGAATATTAAAAAATATTACTTCATTCAAAGGTTTTTGGTGGTTATTTCGGTGATTCAAACTCTTCAATAGTATTCTAGATTTTGACAAATGAGTCTTCTTTATAAAGGAGACATCACCTAAATTCGCATAAATACGAATCTAAGTAGTGTCATGCAGTTCCGCGATGTTTTTGGTTCACCATTTTTGCCAAACTGTGTTGTCATTTATGTGTGTGTGTTAGTATCTGGGTTAACAAAGTTATGAGAGTGCTTAATCTTGAAATGAGTTCGAAATTTGCGGTTTTCAGTTATTCAGTTATAACGCTTTCCACGAGATGGAAATTATCGTGAATCTGTCTTAAATATTTTGCTTTATCTCTTCCAAAAGAATTACTACTCTTCTATTGGGAACTCGAACAATCAAGCATTTTTTTGTTTCCCGACTAATTCCGCAGAAGATCCATTATTCTGGCAATAATCTGACAACTTCGTTTTTCCGTTTTGAGAAAAGGTTTTCGTCAATTTTCACATATTTACCAAGTCCGCCGATTTTTTTCTTTTCTCTGAATAAAAAGCTATGCATACAAACTTCTCGCATGTAGTTGTTCTAGTTAATCACTGTCTCATCCAAGTTTTGTCGCAGCTTGTCCTTTCTGGACCATGCGCCAGAAAACCCAACCAACCAACCACTGTCTTATCCGTTAAATTCAATTGATTTCTTCTTCATTCAATCGATTATAATTACTTCGACCAGCTGTTAATGATTTAAAGCAGTCACTAACGTAATTGTTTTTATCTTTTTAATCATGTTCCTTTTTGAATTATTATTCACTTTTCACAAGCTTTGACGGTACATACCCATTGGTTTTTCGTCATTAAATACAAAGCTATCACATCCCCATTTACATCACATTTTCTTTGATGCAATGATCCCGTAATTTTGGAAATTATCCAATGTTTTCTCTTTCGTTAAAGGTAAGTCTCAAACTTTGATTATTTTTCCATGAAATAAAATCGAGCCACAAAATTTTATTAATTAATAGAATTTATTAATTAATATTAATTAATAGAATTAACCAGAAAAGGGTTATTGAGTTCAATTATGCTCGGAAACGTTTTTTTCCCATTTTGGAGCCAAGGTGGTGTTTGGGAGACCATTTTCCTATTTAGTGAAAAATGTCGACGAGATAATACGTAAGTACTAAGTACTATATATATATATATATATATTTATTTATATATATATTAATATATATATATATATATATATATATATATATATATATATATATATATTATATATTTGTGATCATTTTAATATAATTATGTACTTAATGAGAATTAGTTTCTTTACAGATGAAACAAGATATACAATAAAACATTGCTAACAATACATAAGATTAAACTAAGGAACGAATTTATTTAAGCCATTTAAAGAAAATTTAATATTTGAACAGTTAAATGAAATTTTATTATAAATTTAAAATGTATCTAAAATAGGGCTAATTTAAATTATTTTTCTAACTGAAAGTAAATATATCTATGATAAAATCTGTAAAAGTAGTACAGGTAGTTTTCGAGTTTTTCACATGCTGACACTCAAAGTAATGTTTAATATTCTATTTTCAACACATGTGTGTGTTATTGATCATTAATGTAATGAAGTAAAATAAAAATGTGTTTTTTATGTTTTTAGGAGAAAGTATGATTGATTTGAAAATTTTCATTACTTGTAAAAATAAAGATGTGTTCTCATAAACTTATTCTAAAAATAATCTCAGTATTTTATAATAAGCCTATAGACATATATTTATTTTTGCAGAGAATATTGGATTGATCCATATTCAAAGAATAAAAGCAGCATTAACATTGTGACTAAAGTTAAAAAAAATTGTTTGATAAAATTAAAATTTTTATTTGCTGTTATGCAAAAGCTATTTTATAAAATTTGTTCCCCCAATCATGAATTCTCGAGATCACTAAGCTTAATTTGATTTAAACATTTAGAGAAATTGTGAACTTTGATAAGCGTTTTAAATAAAGATTAACTAAGATAAGAAGTTTATACAATAATATGAAGTTTATTAATAATAATTTCAGTTTTTTGTGTTGTTATATTTTGCATTAAGACACATTGGAAATTTATTATTTTATTTAATATCATTATTATATTTCCACATTTTATGTTTAATTTTCTTTCGTAAATCAAGCCACATAAATAAATTTTTCATTTACAAAACTAAAAACTCATATTTAAAACCAAGAAAAACATTATTGCTTAAAACATACTTACAACAAAATTAATTGCTTAATGGATTTTTCTCTTTCTTCTTTTACTTCACAGTAAGATACTGTAATTTTACCAACAGATCGTAGAGATTCTGATTGTGAAAAAAGGACCAAAAAATTATTAAAATCATTAGTTAAATTATTCTTACAAAATTCATATGACATAAAACATTTACACTGAATTTTTTGATTATTCATATTTATGTAAGACACTATAAGTATTTATCCAGTATTTTAACCAACAATATTAACATATTGTTTCAACTGAATGAATTTGAATTTAGTGATTTATTCATAAAAACACTAATCATATTGTGATGACTAGTATAAAGTACTCTTCTAAATTAGTTTAATTAATAAGCTTTTTTCTTTAATTTGATGATTATTTTAATAGATTAAGCTTTTAATAGTATTTTTATAATATTATAAGCTGAAATTTCGTTTATAAAATTTAAGAATACTTTAAACACAAATCAAAACTTTTATGGTTGCTTCAAGCAAAATAACTTATAAGAAATTCTATCGAAAAAAAATATGAAGACACAAAGAATAAATGAATTGTGTTTTTTATTTACCAATGAACTTAAAAATGGTACATTTTAATTCATAAATAGAAATACCAGTAATAAATTCTTTCAAATTTTAAGTTTAAATTTAAGGAAATTTACAAATAATTCTAATATTTCGTGAACATTTTAAATTAAAGTTATTTTAATAATTATTAAGAACTTTTTAAAAGTCTTCTTAGAGAATGTCTTAAAGAAACAAGTTAATTAATTATTATAAAATATTAAGCATAAAAATGATAATATTAAAAAAATATTTTACTTTTAAAAAGCAAACATTTTTCTCTAAATGTAATTTTTATATAGTTATATTGCGTAATCTTAATTTATAAATATTTTTTTATTTTTGTAAATCATTAAAAACAGGTCTAAAACAGAATTTACATTAATCATATTTATAGGTTATTTTATTCACAAAATAAGTATTTATTAATCAAATTGTACAATGGAGAAAAACAAAATAAAGAAATAAAAAAAATTTAAGTACCGGTAAAATATTTAAGTAAAATATTCAATTAAGTATTTTTAAATATGAACAAGTTACTTGATTGAAGACAATTTATTCAAATAAAATAAAATACTTTTTTTCCATAAATTATCATAACGTTTCCATAAGGAAACATTGAAGCATTTATAAAAATTTTATAAATATTTTTTTATAAATTTACTTCCAGTTTTAAATGTAATATTTCAGTATACAGAAGGATTTGCCATTAATTAATATATATTATAAGATTTTCATAGAAAATATCTATAAAAGTAATAACTTTATATAATCTTTAAAAAATTACTCTGAGTCAATTAAACAATTACTTTGTCATTATGTTAGTACTTTCGATACCTTTATTGCAGATTATTGAAATATATAATTGTAAATTTACACTTTTGGGTATCATAAATATGGGTAAGAAATATGAAAAAAGCAAAATTTGTAAAGAACAGAAATAAGGATACTCTACCTACGAGTTACTAAATATAAGATTTATCAACTTCATTCAAATAAAAATAAAAAAAAGAAGGAAAGAAAATTTATTAGTAACAGTTTTGATTTTGTCAATTAAAAACATGAAAGTCCCTCGCTTTGGTTGCTTAATACTTTTCTATTTTCTGTTCAATTACAGAGTTATTTTTATATGTCATATTTAACTTTTTTATAGGAATATATCTTTCGTAATACAAATCATTTTTACATCATTTTTTTCATAAAATGAACTAGCGTGGCCACTCACTTGCTTTTTCTTAAAACTATTATGTATATATACATTACCCAGAATTATAACGGTTACAAACAACAAACATTTTTATAAATACCTGTATTGAGGATGTTTTCAATATCTTCTTTTGTACACTTTGACGGAACACATACGCCCAGCTTGAATGTAGAGTTAGTTAAATGCTTGTATCTTACAAACATATTGAGAAACTGTGAGCAAAAGAATTATTCTTTTAACTTACTCATACGGCAGAAACATGTATTAACAATTTTTTTCACATAATATTGAAAATACTTTTCCTAATGAGTTTATCCAAATTTATAGGCAAAATTAGAAGCAGGTAAGTTTAAACAAATCACATTCTTGGGATTTTAATAAAGAGATGTAATATTAAAATTTTTCAGAATTAGGCTTCATACAACCATATTAAATAATAAAGTTCACTTAGAAGTATTAAGAATGTATAGATACTGGTGAAAAGTAGCTATTAGAATTATATTTTGTCAAAGTTTCATTTACTGACGTTAAAGATTGTTAAGAACATTTTTAGGAAGAACATATTAAAAGTCCCATGAAAAAATTAACTTAAATTAAGACAGTCGTACTATTGATTTGAATAAATTTGGAACACTTACATCAAAAAGGAACTTACAGAAACTTTTTACTTGTTATTAAGATTATACTTGTTATTAATTACAATATACTTATGTATATTGTAAT